>JASDQU010316794.1:0-13367 GCA_032191745.1 Picea mariana | reverse complement strand
CTTCTTTTATCCTCCACCAGGTATCGAAGCTTTTCAGGTGGATGCAATGCTCACACTACCTAATATGGTGTTAGCAATCCTAGTTTGGTATTTACACCCACTAGAGATGGTCCCTCAACCATCCCTTCACCCCCTAAAAGAAGGAATCCCCATGACTATTCCCATACTTACCCCCACCACACCTCCACTCACTAACCCCCCTGCTACAGCTGGGGGCAGGAGAAAGAAGAAGCAGCCCACAGCTCCACTTCCTCCATGCATCCTACCACCTTGCACACTATGTGAGAAAGAGGGACAACAAACCAACAACTGCCCATCTCTACCAGAATTACGGAATTTGATCCCACTCAATCAAACTCCCCCAACACTCGCCACTACAGCTAGTCCTGCCACTACCACCCCCCCTTCCAGTAGTAAAGGGTTGAGGACCAAATACGCTTGTGCTATATGTTTAGAGTATGGCCATTATACCCACCATTGCTTGGCCCTGCCATGCTTTTGGAACACATTAGCCGTAGTATGCCAGAACTTCCAGAGAAACCCTAGTCTTGCTACATCCTCCTCAACAAATATCACAGACATCCATTATGTCACCACTTCAGTCAATGAACATATGAGATGCCCTTGCTCTGTCTGCGGTTCATTAGCTCATTTTACATACCAGTGTCCTATGATCCTTGAATACAGGCAACACTAATTGACCTTACTTCAACGGCCCATAGAGATGATAATTGACATTACCTCATCACTACCAAATTTTCATGTCATTTCTCCTGAACCCGAGGCCCTTCCAATGCCTCCATGGTTCTTAGATGAATTATCTGAAGATTCACCCCCCAATCCCCCCAACTCTCCCTCTCATTCCCCTATGAACATTTTACACCCAACCACCACGGGTACGCCTCAGTACTTCAACGTATGGTTTATGTCGAGTGAACCCTCACCATCTCCTAACATTGTTCCTCCTGCTTCTTCACCAGGGGGCAACCACACACAAACCGTCACTGAAATCACTCCTCACGACCCCTTGTATTCCCGTCACTTCCAATACGACAAAGAAATACTCGAAGAGTTAAACCACCTGGACTCTCCCTGGGATGCGCTACACCATCACGCACTCTTCTCTCCACAGGAAGCCTCCATGCCTCCTAACCAACACCCCATTTACGCGGTTGAAACCAAGGATTTTATCCCATCAGGGCCTATCGACTGGTTCAAAAACCCCATTCCTGCCCCAGATTCTTTTGAAGAAGGCAACATGGCCAACATTTCACCAACCGTTAAAATCGACATTTCCATCAAAAATGGCATCATCGAAGAAATCACCATTGGAGCTGCTTGCACTCCTCAGGAAATCACCGCATATAAAGCCCTATTCCAGGAATATAGGGATATTTTCGCCTGGTCATACACAGAAATGCCTAGCCTCGATCCCTCTATTGTCAAACATCGCATCGACACCTGGCCCGACATTACACCAGTTCGCCAAAAAAAATGACCACTACACCCATCCAAAGCCGTGGCTATCAAAGCCAAAATTGACAAGTTACGCACTGCCGGGTTCATTTACCCCATTGCCTATACCTCATGGGTTTCCAACCCTGTACCCGTTAACAAAAAATAGAGCACTATCCACGTTTGCACCGACTTTCACGATCTCAATCACGCATGTCCCAAAGACAAATTTCCAACGCCTTTCATCGATCAAATTATCGACGACTGTGCCAACCACGAGGCTCTCTCCTTTATGGACGGATTCTCTGGTTATAATCAAATTCAAATTCACCACGCCGATCAGTATAAAACCTCATTTACTACCCCTTGGGGTACTTTTGCATATCGTGTCATACCTTTTGGCTTAAAGAATACCGACACAACTTTCCAGTGGGCTATGACATACATCTTTCATGATCTGGCTCATATCATCCTCGCCTACTTGGACGACCTCACAGCTCGATCCAAGAAACACACCCAACATCTTGATGATTTACGAATCATCTTTCAATGGTGTTGTCAGTACAACATCTGCTTGAATCCTTTCAAGTGTATGTTCTGTGTCATCGCAGGGTGCCTCCTTGGCTTTATTGTTTCCCAAAGGGGTATTACCATGGACCCCCTCAAAGTCCGAGCTATCACCGAAATTCCACCTCCTCGAAATTTACACCAACTTCAGAGCCTACAGGGCAAAGCTAACTTTCTTAGGTGCTTTGTCCCAGACTATGCCATACATGCACATGTTTTCCTTTTCTTACTATGTCATGACATCCGTTTTCATTGGGACACCCATGCCCAACAGTCATTTGACGATCTTAAAACCGCCCTCTCGAACGCACCTTTAATTAGTGCACTTGACTACAATCACGACTATATCCTCTACGTATCAGCATCAGCTGTATCACTAGCTGGCGTTCTCATCCAGTTAGGTGATGAAAATCGTGAGCATGTCATTTATTACGTTAGTAAAAACCTCTTAGGGCCACCCTTGAAGTATAAACACGAAGAGAAACTTTCTCTTGCAGTCATCCTCATAGTCCAGAAACTGCGCCACTACATTCTGTTTCGCACAACAAAGGTCGTCGCAGATTCCAACCCTATGCAGCACCTGCTCAGCTGTCGGCAAGTTAACAGAAAATTTTCTCAATGGATCGTTATCCTTCAGGAGTACAACCTCGAGTTCTCAACACCTAAGAGTAAGAAGGCCCTTGTTCTCGCCGAACTTGTCACGACCCTCCCCTCTAACACCACCAGTGCCCCCGTCAACACCGACTTTCCCGATGAACATCTCTTTTACATCACTTCGGATGATCCTTGGTACGGCGACCTCCTCACCTATCTCCACACTCAAAATTTTAGTAACCACCTTTCACGAGATGATCGTCGTCGTATTTTCCATTAGCCCCCCCGCTACCTCCTCATCGGAGACATCCTATACCGGCGGGGCATCGACACCATTCTTCGTCGATGCCTGACTATTGACGAGGCCAATAGAGTCTTAAACGACTACCACAGTGGCGCATGTGGGGGCCATCTTTCAGGCATATCCATTGCTCAAAATATTATCCGAGCCGGTTAATTTGGCCTACCTTGTTTTATGATTGCATTCATGCCATAAAACGATGTGAGCAATGTCAGCTCTATGCCAATAAAGCCCGAGCTCCCCCTGCTCTTCTTCACCCTGTCATTATTTCCGACCCTTTTTGTAAATGGGGCATCGAATTTATGACTTGTAATCCCCCCTCCAGCAATGGTCACAAATACATCATTTTCACCGTTGATTACTTCACCAAATGGGCAGAAGCTATGCCCGCTTTCAACAACACCGCTAACACTACAACACGTTTTTTATTTAATCACGTCATATCCCGCTTTGGAGTACCCCTTCAACTTGTTTCTGATCATGGGAAACATTTTGAGAATGAGATCTTCATCGAACTCTCATTTCAGTTAGGATTCTCTCACAAGTTTGCCTCACCATATCACCCTTAGTCTAATGGACAGGTTGAAGCAGTTAACAAAGTCCTCAAGACCATGTTACAGCGCATGGTTAATAAACATAAAACCAATTGGCATCATATGTTATTTTCTGCGCTATGGGCTTACTGAACGGCTGTGAAAACAGCTACTGGTTTCACACCATTTTATTTAGTCCATGGGGTTGAGGCCACTCTTCCCATCGAGTGAGAAATTCCCACTTTACGCACCACAATTGAGATATTACCCAACACTTCTCCAATGGAGCAGCGCTTGTTGAACTTAGAGTCTCTGGATGAAGATCGTCGATCTTCCTTACAGAACAACGAGGTAGCTAAAAAATAATCCAAGGCTACCTTTGATCGCCATGTCAACCTTCACTCATTTTGCGAAGGCGACCTTGTCCCGGCTTACGATATCACTCATGATACCTTTGGCCACGGAAAATTCGAGTCACTTTGGCATGGCCCATACATTATCCAACATTGCCTCACCAAAGGTGCATACATCCTAGCCTCCCTTGAAGGCCTCTCTCTCAAAGAACCCGTCAACGGGTTGTATCTCAAGAAATTTTACGCTTAAACGTAGTCATTCTACTTTAGGTTATTTTCTTTTATAGTGTTTTTTAATCTTTTTTCCCTCCCTCACGTCTAAACTATCCTTTGTGCTATTGATAGATACTTCCTCCACCAGCCTAACACAATGATTACATCGACAGCGCCAATCGTTGGACACAAAATCTCGCTTCGACTGCTTGGGCTCTCTACACCCCCTCACATGAAATACTCCATTTGCGCGACATATGTTTGGGTTCAACAACCAACAACCAGGCCGAATACACCACCCTCATTGGCCTCCTTGTCGATGCCCAGCATCATCATATTCATCACCTTAGTGTCTTCCTTGACTCTCAACTAGTCGTACTCTAGCTCAACAATGTGTACCGCGTCCATGATCCTTGCCTCTTTCACAAATACCTACAGGTTATGATTTTATCTCAACATTTTGATTCCATTACATTTACGCATATTCCAAGACAATTGAATCAAATTACAGATAACATCGCTAACATAGTGTTAGATTGGTATATATCCCATCAAGCTACCTCTACACATACATAAACATATCAAAAAACCTGTCACAACATATATATAGAATAGACATCATCAAGACATTAACCAAAAACATGTAAACACCACATAGATCTCAAACATGTATACTCATGTATATATAAAGGTCCGTAGTGCCATCCGAATGTTTACATACAAAAAATAAAAGTATCCGTAGGCCAATGCAGCACCTCTGTACAAAATGGGCTCACCAGCCTATATACAAATATATATATATACATCAATGCATAACAGCACCACTCATAGTGCCTCTAGTGCACCACCGCCTACTTCTCCCTCAGGCGGTGGCGACCCACCACCTCCTGCCTTAGGAGGAGGTGGTCCCCCCCCTGCCATCCCCTCCTGCCCTGGCGATAGTCATCCGGTCGTCATTGCAGCAGCCACTGCTGCTCCTCGTACTATAGCCCACCATGGTGGCGGCTCCCCCACACACTACTCCAAGAAAGCCTCATCCTGGATGCGAGACAATATGCCCTCAGGCACATCCTATAACATCACCTCCAGACGACGACGTATGTCCTCAAAATCCACTTCGATAGCCACTGGAGGAGCGTGTTATGGCTCAGCAACAGGGTCATCAAACTGGTGCCTCCTCACTACCCTCTCTAGATCAGCTGCTCACACCATGACGTCCTCACACCGACGTCTCTCTCCCCGCGACAGTCTCTCCAGCTCTCTCTGCAACTCCACCTCGCGCCCGTGAGGTGCCACATCTACACATGCAAACAAACAATAGATAGTATCAGCATCTCTATCATATACATATGACATGCTATCTCAAAAAAACACAAAAACATACATATCAACATCATCAATCACCATACCACGACGGTCAAACACCTTCCATGGAGGTAGCACCATGTTTGGATCATCCTGGAAGTCAACCCCAGCATAAGGGTACTGTAATATCACCTGCATCATCTGTCGCCATACTTGTGCCGCCTCTGCAGTGAAGAGGTGGCCACCTTCGCCACCACCATGGCGAAGCAACACCGTTGACCATCGGCACAGTCGCGGCTCTCGCACCCTAGGCGCACCCAATAAAATCCTAGGGTGCAACATCGACACCCTCTCCAGAAACCAAGCCACCAGGATAGAATCGAAGGCAAACTCCCCCGTATTCGTGGACCAACACTGGTCCAAGTGCCCTACCATCCTGGCATGCAATGTCAACCCCCAGGAAAAATGCTCACCAGCCAATACTCTCTCTATCACCATTAGTTGGGCCCCACTGATCCGCTGGGTCGCTAATGACCCATATACTCTCACAATCATTGCTGCTATACAGTGATGTGCCAGGGCATCTATCGACCCAATGCTCACAACCGTCCTGGAAATAAAGTTCTGACCTGAATAGTATCTTTGACCAATGGTTGTAGGGCCAGATCCCTCGGTAGCACCGGCTCCATCGGTAGGGGAACACCCCGAAATGGGAGCCCAGTCAAGAAGTACATGTCCTCCACCGCAGTGAAGGGGTTCTGCTCTCCTCGCACAAGGAAACAATGCAGCTCCGGACTCCACATCTAGATCAGGAACTACAGGAGATACTCCTGCACCCATATCAATGGGCACTCAAAGAACTTTAGCAACCCATAGGCTGCCAAAGTTGCATGCACACCTAGCTCCTCAATATCTATGACATCTCGCATTTGGGACCAATATCGCTCTCGCCAACCCACTGGCATTGTGCAAACTATCCACTTGCAGCCACAACAAAGAGTCTTATATCAACCCACGAGATGATCAACAACATCACAAAGATCAATTTTACACCCGTCAACCTTACCTCTAAGGCACGACTATTTCAACCCACAGACACACACACATGCACGCTTGTTCACTACACAGGCGCGCATGTATGCACACATGTTAGCTGCACAGGCACGCTCTTAGGTGTGCCTTTTGCCTGCATAGGCATGCACTGGTGTGTGCCTGTCCATGCCACAACTGTGCACAAATGCACAGCTGTACAACCGACATGCGCATACATAGTGCACACCTCTTACCCCCTCACCAACGCCCCCATGCGCATCTATCCAGTGGGTAGGAACACACGTGTGCACGCCTACTTCTGAATCGCCCACGCACGTGGGGTCCACATCCATAAAATCCCTCTGCACGGCCCTCTGTACAACCCCTGCCCAGAAAATGAAATTCTATTTCTATGCAGGATGATCATACCACTAACCTGAAGATCACTAATCGCCAATCGGATGCCTCGTCCTCCCTGAATCTCCAAATCTCCTCTCAAAACTGCTCATCCAGTCATTATCGCAGCAGGTACAAATGAGGTGGCAATGTGGGCCCTACAACTATATATAGGCATGTTTGCCAAACTTCCACTCACCATTCCGGGAGCCCACAGTGTCCATTTCTCGATCCATCTTCAGCCACGTGATCAACATCCCATCATCTACATCACAGTAGTCCCTGGGCCTCTTTTCATTCTGAACCCCTAGGGTGCCATTTTTCATACCCTGGTTAGGTACACATGTGCATATTCACGCTTATCAAATACATGCTCATATCTTCGATTCTCTTCAGATATTGTTCACGTTGGGTATTTGGTTTTCATGTGTGCAGGTACTTGATCAACATACATCGACAAAACCCCTTCAGGTATATACTCAGCACTGGCATGTAGTCTTTCCCTCTGTCTCGCACTCACATTTCTAGTCACACCCTCTGACATTTGCCTCTAGGATCCCCATTCCCGGCTCTGCAGTACCCACACCTCCATTTGCATTTTCGGTACTGTTACCCGGTAGCATTCTTACCCACATGAGTTGTCCCATTCATAGCACCTTTTGACACTTTTGACACTCATGCTATTTTTTCAAAACCCTTTAGGGATGGGAGTCCCGATAGTCTTTCATCATGTCACGAATCAACCACATACTCCTTCTCCTCATTTTTCTAGCTTTCCCACACGGACTCCCAGATTATCTCTTCACAATTCTATTTTTTGACTGCACCTCCGCAGTATCATGAACCTCCATTTCATCCACAATCGGTTTGCCTATCTACAAATCTACATTCATTTCACCTACCTCATACGGAAACTCACCAATGGGCCCCCCACCCTTCATCAGTTCTCCGAGCAAATTATGCCCTACACGGGCCACCCATATCACACTGGGGCACCCGTTTTTGTATTTGTACACTTCTCTCCAATTATTCATTATTTATTGTACAAATTTCTTTATTTGCAGTCATTACATTACCTTTTTATCGTCACTTTTGGTGACCTGCTTCCCTCTTTTTCGCCAACCGCAACCCATGTCACCCTTGGTTGGAGCACTACTTATCATCTCCCCTTCCCGGCATCGTCCATATCTTCAGAGTAACCCATAGGCCACTTACCTCTACCCTCTAAATTTGTTCACCTTGTCCTGCCTCTGACACAACTTATCCCCGGTCTTATCGTCCCCCTGACACTTGACCTCATTGAACGGTTGCGGCCACTTTTTATCTCACACATACTCCAACCAAGGGCAGTCTTGAGTCTTCCCACATATTGAATTCGTTCATGTACCTCCTCCACTTCCTCACCTCACCTAGTAGATTTCATGAAGCCATTTGCTTTTGGGAGTCATGTCTGCCTTCTTGTTGACATCAGCACAGTTTCCAGAAGGGCAATAGTATCTTGATTCTCATTATCCACTCAATGAGAGATCTCGAACGGCACAGGGTGAAACACCATTACTCCCTGTTGTGGTTGACCCCCATAACATTCGACGCCAACACTTTCTCATGTTGGGGTGGGTCTTACTTTGCGACTATTGCAGTTAGTTCTTTCATTTTCCAAAGACCTCTGAACTTTGCGGGGTTATCAATGCCCACATAATTGCTGCTACTTATTACCGCGATCACTGCCTACTATTCAGAGTATGTTCATTTGCAGAATTTTCTTCTTCCTTTATCATGACCACCCTCGAGAGCACTGCAGTTGTCTACACCAACGCTTCCGCCATCTTTTTTCAGAGTTACATGACATGAGCATGGGGCATGCCCACCTCATTTGTACAAAGTTTTCTATTTTACACACCTCATGCAAGGTCGGGTCCTACCGGTTCCTTTTTCCCTCCAGTGGATCGCTCTGGACGATCTCACTATTGCTATCTCTTACAACAACATTCTCAGTAGAAGAAACATTGATGGATTTCAGCTATACGTATGCTCCTAACCTCATCCATTAGGGGGCATTTGTTATCACTGAAATTTCATCTGCACATGGTTACAAGAACTCAGCATTGTCAAATAGTGATGAAGTCATCCATGGACCTAAATTAATACCAAAGAATTCATAAAAAGGTCAAAAACTATACAAAGTAGTGAAAAATTAAAGAGCGCTATGCAGACATTGGGCGTGTGTGCACATGCACGAAACAGGAACGCAGAAATCGTGCACATGTGCATGATGCGCGACTATTATCGCAAAAAGCCATGCACTTGCTAAACGATGCATTTATGAGAGTGTTCGGCCTCCCACCCACTTATGGTTCAGTTCCCAAGCTGATTTGACCCTCAAATCTGGACTGGATCCGACTGGTGGGCTTGTCAAAGACCTAGGAATGCCCTAATTGGCTTCTTTTCACACTACAAAGCAGTTAAACAATAACCCAAAGGAATGATATAAAAAGGCCATGGATGCATCTCATTTTTCAAGGAATTCAAAGTAATGTTATGCTGCCTCTATTCTCTTGAGGACTCCATCCTTGTCAAGAACATATTTGCACCATTTCATTGGACAATCCATCTCACCCATTGTGTGGATTTGTAAAGAGTTCTTTCATCATTTTCCATTTTTCTTTGTTGTAAGAAGAGCTAGCTGGTGGGGGTCCAAGAGCCCTCCCTTGGAGGAAGAAGGGACTCATAGTCCCTTTTCTTCTTGGTGTATTGTTTCACTAATAGATCAGCCTCAACATTGGTAACATGGGGCTTATGGTTCTTTTTGTTTCTATGTCCCTATGCTCATGAATTTAGTTGTTATTGCATTTCTTAGTTTAATTCTTAATTGTAGTCTTTTATTTTCTTTCCCTAACTCTTTTCCTTACAACTGTCCTACTCAGTAGACCCAACTGAGCTTGCAAGCACCTCTATTTTGCTCACTAAGGTGACGAAAGAGGCGCAACAATAGTTACTGAAATATATATGTACATCTATATATATATATATATATATATATATATATATATATATATATATACAATTTATCTAAGTAATATTTATATAATAGTTCTATTTATCATATATACAATATGTACAAATCACAAGTTTTGATCTAAACTCATAAAAATCAAATGTAAATGGGTTCTTTTAAAAACAATAATAATGACAACGAAAATACTAAGTATTTTTGATTCATTTTCTTGTGTGTATACATTCAAATATTAAACTACTTAATTAAGCAGAAAGATATAGATAGTGTAAATCATTCTATATGTAAAAACTTCTAAAATAAGCAAGCAAACAAAATAAAATAACAAACTAACCCATTAATGCATCCACCGTCTGTACAATAGAGAATATCCAGCCACCTTTATCCGAGAAGTAAACCTGCAACAAATCTTAAGATTGCTCCGAATAAATGCGAAACAATATGCTGGAGATTGAGTTTTGATAACAGAGAATATAATGGACACAATCACGGTGATCTTATGATTTACAAGTAGCTACAATGAGATAAACCTCGCTATAAGAACTTGTATTTAAACATTCAACAGAAAATTAGAGATAAATCTCCTAATTTAAATTGGATAGATGATCATTGTGTATTATATCCGAAACATAAGATATGGACAAAATATAATAAAAGAATTATCCAAAGTTATAATAAATCATGAAGACAAAGGCTATCACCATCTATTATCACATTGAAATAAATAGAACCTAAAGTAAAACATGATACACAAAAGCTAAAGCTGTAATATGCATTATGTTTCATTAAAGTCTGTGTGTAATTGTCCATACTCCGGTCCCAGGCCAAGATAATGAACTGTTTACAAAATGATAGGTTTATAAAGGCCTCAAGAAAGATAATTTTTTCTGTTCCTGAGATCAAATTTGTTTCAAAAATAAAGGGGGATGCAACCACCCTGATCTTACTAAATCCTAAGAAAAACTAACAATAGTTTATTTCTATTTATTCAAAATACATCATAGATGTGGCTGGAAGGTCTCAAGAGTGCCTCAAATCATTTTGACATCATAGATCCCTGAATATCTTGGAAGAGAAAGAAAATATAAATATTTCAGATAGCTTTTCTGTCATTAATTTACACAATTCGAATTGATATAACTGGCTACAGAATCTTACGATTCTGTAGCTAGTTATAATAGTAAATGAAATCTCATTTTATTTAATAAATAAAACAAAATAATTTAATAATGAAAAATAGCTTATCCAACAAACCAAATAATCTAACTTAAGAATGAAATCAAACATGCTATTAATCTAAGAGATCATACCTTTAAACATGCAATCAAATCGTATCATGAAACCTTGGAGTTTGCAATGGCTATAACAG
Organism: Picea mariana; assembly: GCA_032191745.1. Taxonomy (NCBI): domain Eukaryota; kingdom Viridiplantae; phylum Streptophyta; class Pinopsida; order Pinales; family Pinaceae; genus Picea; species Picea mariana. The sequence goes on along the minus strand of JASDQU010316794.1, from coordinate 2,236 downwards.
CCTCGAGTTTTTAAATATCACATGACCTGTGGTTTTAATACATTTTTCTTTCACCTGGAGGATAGATTCAAGCCTGTGGTTTTCATTTGTTAAAAAATCAATCTGCTGCTTTAAAACCTTAACCCATGACTGCAGAACTGGGATATCCGTATAATATCCTTCAATCCACGATAAAAAAACCTCACACTGTAACTGTGTGGCATTTTCACCAGAACAAACAAGATCATGGACCGGAGAGCCCTCCATACGGATAGTAGATTTATTACAAAGCTTGAACCCAGGAAACTCTGGATTGTCTTTCAAACAGGGAGGCAAATTATCGACAAGGTTATAGGGTTGATCAGGGTGTGGCCCAAATGACAAAGGGTCTTCCTCTGCAAGGAATTTGTCAATTTCAAAGTCTGAGATTTCGTTAACCTCGATCACGCTGATAGCGTTTGCATGAGAATTTTTCCTATTATGAAGACTCCGTGATATCAATCTCCCAACCCTTTTGTTTTTAAAATTGATATCAACACTGCTCTTAAACCTCTTTCCTATAGGTTTCTTTACAATTTTAACACAGTCCTTTGGATGTGAAATCTATTGATTAGCCTATTGAATGACCTTGGGATTGATCAAGGGTTCGCTGTTAGGGGAACAGACACAAGTCTGTGAAGGTGAAAGAGATGCCATTGGGTGGAAAAGGGTTTCCTCAACAACGAGTTTATTTACTTCTCCCAATTCAGGGTTACCATAACCATTTCAGGTTATAAACAAATCCCAACAGTCATCCTGTGAATCTAATTGATGTATGAGCATGATTTTAACTCTGCCATGATGAAAAGGGATAGAGTTTGACCTCTGTTTCTTATATCTTTTCCCCATTTTATAAAGACTCCTGAGTAAGTAATATGGCATATTGAAAGGGAAACCCATAAAACTCATAAGCAGGTGTAAATGGTACAAATATATAAGCCCGAACCGTCCCTCACATGTAAAAAATTGCTTTACCGCAGCGAGTAAATCATGCCACCGAGATTTTAGGAATGAAATTGGCATACCTCTATCACAACTTGTTATTTTTCGAGATGTAAACAATAGGGTCCAAGGAACTTCCTCCACTTTTGCGTTTTTAAACCATTTTTGACCACTCATTGGCAATCTTGTGGCCTGACTCAGAAACTCCTTGGTAACCTCCAGTTGCACATCACCAACTTTCACCCTACAACCATCAAAGGATCAGGTGAATTCTTGGGAAACCTATAAATTGAGAACCCGAAACTTCCTAGTGAAGACGAGCCATCCATTTCTTTCCAGATCTTCTCTAGCATCGTCATATGAGAGCAGGGTTTGGACATTGTGTGGTTCAATTCTTACGACAGGAGCCATACTGGATGGGAGGGTAATCAAACAAACACAACATACAGGTAGGGTTTGTAAAAATGAAACAGAGCCATAACCTCGAGCCCAACAATGAACGGTTTAAAGACTAATACGATGGGATAGTCGTTTAATTAAAATGCATGTGAAGAGGTTTGCGAAACCCGAGGCCATCCTTGGAGATAATAGAAGCCTACAAATCGTATGCCACCTTGCATTCAGTATGAGCTAGGTTCGAATCATTAAAATGAGGATAAGTGCACGCATCGTGGGTTTGATTACATAGTTTGGGTAAGTCAAAAATCGAAAAATCAAAGGTTTTGTAAAAGAAACATAACCAAGGATCAAACCAAAACTATACAAAAAATCAAATGGTGGGGATCTTCTGCTCATAAAACCATCAAATTCTTAAGCATGTTTGGAATTGAAAGGATAAAAAACAAAGTGGGTAATATCTTCATGACAAGGAATCAAAACTCCATGATAAATTATATAAACAATTTTCCTTCAATGAAAATTTAAAATGGTAATTGCGGTCGCAAGTTTTCATGCTTTCAGTCATGAAAACGAAGCATGAATAGACAATAGATAAAAGCGACGATTTACAACTGTCGTTTCGAAATTGCTCATGAAGAGTAATGAAATTTCATGACCATGTGTAGGCATCTATGTAGATTATTTAATTGATATAACAAAAATAACAATTATATTATTGCTGCCAACACATGGGTGCCTTCATCAATAACTGCACCATGGAAGGTGTCCTCCATGTGCGAAAAACTGATGATCTGCTGATCATCATCAAATAGTATCCAATTAGTGACATTGTCTAGGACTGATGGTCTGAACAATAACTCAATAGAAAATGCATTTG
>JASDQU010316790.1:1538-13806 GCA_032191745.1 Picea mariana | reverse complement strand
GGAAATTTTCTATATTCAACAACAACAAGACCTGACATCATACATGTTGTAGGACTTGTGGTGTAACGTCCCCAGCCACCCATGGCTGGGCCATGCTACAAAAGGTAACACTTTCATTCTCTCACTATGGAACATACTGTAACATACCCAGTATTCAACTGAGCTATGCCACATAAATTTTCTCTTCAAACTACATGCAATTATAACATATACATACAACACTCTTACGAAATATTTACATATAAACATAAACAAGCAATTACATTCTGTGAATATATGATTTCATACTGAAATAACAGTAAACACAGACATGTAGCATATACAGGGAAATACCCATAAACATACAGACATTTATAATCACACATGTGATAAACCATAACATAAGAACGTAAATAACAATGCAACATGCAAATTTATCACATGATTGGTACTTATATTGGAAAGATTGTAACCAACTGCATGTAGACCGTCCATGAACCTCCCAGTCTTAGACAACACTGTTCATCACTCTCAACAGTGAGTCACCCCAGAGCTGGGACTAAACTCCACCCAAGTAAAATGATTCCTAACCAAGATAAAGGAACATAGACAATAGGAAAGACTTTGTCTCATGTGCTCACTCAACTAACAGCCTATAGCCTCTCATTCCCCAGATGCCTATCCCACCCAAGGAAGTGTGCCCCTTCTCTACTCAATAGTCCTTCGACTTCCCCACTTCCTTTCCAAGGATTCAACAACAGGCCAGATACGAAGTCTCAGAGCTCTATAGTTGTATTTCAACACCTTCAGGAAATCAATTCCCAACAATTCTCTCGCTCAGATAATTTCTCATGGGCCTGACAACCCACCTCTTCAATTTCCCACGGGCCTGACAATCCGCTTCTTCAATCCCGCTCCCAATCTAACCACGTACACCAAGAGGAAAAGTTTATGGAAATAGGTTCATATACAGTGAAACAAATGTCTGAAGGATAGCTGACTGTGCAAGTGAAAAAATGGTCATCGAATCATTGACTAGATGACTGAATGATGGAAGGAATCATGGGAGATATCCTCTTAAGAATGATGGAGAAGGCGTGAAAATGAGATAAGTCCCCATGATATGTATGCATGTCTCCAAATTGACACTTGTCATGTTGGGAGCTACTTTGGTCCACTTGTCCCCAACTTTTAGAACTTAGGATAAAATAATTATCCATACTTTATGTTTTAAGAAATATTAATATAATATTCCTTTTTGGCTTAAGCTCTCTAGATTATCCCTTTCCCTTAACTTTTGGCCCTCCCTTTCCCTAACTGGTGAAGTTTAGTTCCCCATCTCTTTTATCATGGTCTTTATGTGCACAATGATGTATTTTATATTAATCATGAGACATATACAAAATAGGCACATTGGCCTTTAACATCTAGGCGCTCTGGCCTAATTCCAAAACATAAGCATTCCATCTTATAATAACTGGCTCACTAGCCTATACCACATATCATATACACAAGGCTCGCTGACCTCCATACTGCGTGCACTTTAGTTACTGTGCACGGTATCCGGGAATGTGCACACTACATCATTTTACTACGTAGTACATGCGTGCACTTTTCCATGAAAGGTGCATTACAAAATGATGTCAAAATAGCTCACCAACTTAAGTACACTTACATTACATTTACAATTGGATTCGACCGAGAGATATTACATGTGGCAAGATTCCAATCTGCACCTAAAAAAACTCACTTAAAAATAGTAAAGAGAATATTCATATATCTTAAAGGAACCTTATAACTTGGATTATGGTATCCAAAAGATAAATACTTCAATCTAACTGCATACAATGATGCAGATTGGGCCAGTGGTATAGATGATAGGAAAAGCACCAGTGGAGGAGCAGTTTTTCTAGGAAAATGTTTGGTGGCATAGTTAATTAATAAAAACACATTCACATCACTATCTACAAAAAAGGAAGAATACATTGATGCTACATCGTGCTACACACAAGTTCTTTGGATGAAGCAAACATTAGAAGATTTACAAATAAGATATGATAATCCCATTACTATTAATTGTAATAAAACTATCGTCGTGAGCATATCTAAAAATTCAGTATTGAAATCTAAAAGCAAACACATCCCAATTAAATACCATTTCCTAAGATATTAGGTTACCCAAAAAGTAGTTAAAATAGTCTATGTAGACACCAAAGAACAAATTGCAGACATATTCGAAAAACCTTTTCCTAGGAGTACTTTTGAAAATCTTCGAAACAAATTGGGAGTAATTCAAAAACCTAATTAAAAACCATAAAATTGTATCAGAAGGGACACATGGTCAGGGAGATTGAAGAAATATACCCTTTGCCATTTCTATCAAAGGGGGAGGAAATTCATAAGAGCGAACATTTCAAAGAGAAAAAGGTTTCCATGAATTCCAAAGGTGGAGAATATTGGGCACAGTGGTATGATATTGTCATTGATGTCAAATAAAGAGAAGAAGAACATTAACCCAAAGATCAGAAGGGAGAACGCACAATAGAAACACTATCAGGGAGGAATATTGTCCATTGGTGTAGTTTTCAGGACAAATTCGAGTCGTTGGATCATAGAGGAAACTTGTGTAAAGAAGAGGAGAATTGTGGCCATCTATTGAATATTTGGGAATGATTTATATCGTGATATATATATTAAATCTAGACTGTCATATCGAATACTAAGAGTCATGGACCATCGATCATGGAAATGACATACACATGATCAGCCTAGCATTGACCACTTCAGATAATATCAACTAAAGGAAATTTGAATGAAGGAATTTTAGCCGAAGATAGAGTTTCTAAGTAAAAGTAAGTCATTAGATATAAGGAGCACTATGAGATCAATGATATCCGTCATATCAATGTTGTGTAGCATCATTCATATTCGATGCTACCCACTCTGGTGAAAAGAAGACAAGAACAAGTAAGATTAACCGAAGGTCGAAGCCCTGAATTTTCGAAGTGAATAAGGACCATTAGATATGAAAAATGCATGATGAACATTGGATCAGGATAGGTGAGTCCAATTGTGTTAAACTTTGGCACTAACCACTTCGGCCAAAAATGGTTTAGAACACATAAGTTCACCTGAAGGTCAGAACTCCAAAGTCATGAAGTAAGAAACATGGCACACACATTGAGAGACCATGTCATCATAGTCCAAAAGACTATGTCGGTGAGGACACGTGGTGCATTCAAATGGTGATAAGTGTCAAGGTCCATTTGGAATTTTATGTATACATAAGTCACAAATCTAAGTGACACGTGGTAGCCACTTGGCCAGTGCCRCATCAACAGTGATGTYAGCAAGATACATCACTCCGAGAGTATGTTCTTCAGGGAAAACCAATTTCTACCACCAGCAACTACTCGAAGCTCCAAAGGCCGACACCATTCTTGACCATTGATCAAGCACAGGTAAAGGATGAGGATAGAATCCATTCACAGTCRTCAATCTGAGATATAGATCAACGAGTATAATCTATTTTGTAATTCAACGAAAGAGGTTTGGAAAACCACCCTTCCAAGATCTAAAATGATGTTTGTATAACACATGGACAGGCGGTTTATGGTTCATAGGTTAGAAGAATATTTATCCCTCATGCAAGTTTAACTCTGAAATAATCTTGGCCATCCATATCAACGTTTGATTAATTCATAGTCGTTGGATTAAGCCAGTGGAAGGATAGTGTAAGGATTGAAGCTAGATCGTTTATTTGTAACCGCTTTAGGAAGTTCAAACATTGGAAGATTAGATGCTTGTAAAGTAGAAATCACCTAAAGGAAGAAGTCTAGAGGACTAGGTTCCAGCCCCCAGTCATGATTTATKAACACATAATCTATGAGGCGATGGGAACATCACTTAAATTAATAAACCCATGGTCCTATCTCCTGGAAATGTCATGGGTATTAAGTAGGGAAGTGTTGATATGCAATCTTACGACATTTTCTCTGGAGGAGTTGGAAAACTGCAGAAGATGGAGCTCTGAAACTCCAAAATATCAAAGTAAACAATAATACTCTACTCAATTGTAGATTAATTCCTGACCATCTGATCTACTTCGGAAAAATGCACTCCCAGAAGATTGAATGACTACAAAGTATGGAAGTCCCAAAGGATGAAGTTATAAAATAAAACATAGGCATCCATCTCAATGTCCAAATTAAAACATGACTGTTGATCTTGATAAATGATTAAACACATGTTTTGATTATCACCTAGCCACCGCCTATGTTCATATGGAATAAAGGTCCTGAAGTGTTTCTATGAGAAATTTAACACATAGAATAATAATTTTATCTCGGTCTAAAAGGAACTTTCAACCAAATAGGACCTGGACTTTTTCCTGATTTATATTAAGTAATGCAATACATGTAATGCATTATAAAACTAATAAAAAAGATTAGATTCAATCAATTTAAATTTAGAATTCAATAAAGAGGCATGGAATCAAGTTAAAGGAAATGATCCATACATGTGATCGATTTATGGAAATCCCTCTCATTAAATTAAAAGGCTTTCATGATAATGTATGAATAGMAATAAAGGAAAGACAAATGTTATTATTGTTAATTTAAATGGAGAGGTGCAATGGTTCAAAAAAAGAGACACAATGATTCATATCTCACACCAGTTGGAATAATGTATAACCATGAAATAATGGTGAAGAAGAGGTGTCTCTGAAGTCCATATMAAAATATCAAAATAGAAACATAGTCCAAGAAGAGGAATTGATGATACTTATGYAGTGAGGGTGGAAGCGAGGAGCAAGGAAGGATTCATATCCTTTACTACTTAAAGGAGTTGGTACTTCCTAGGGTTGGTTCCCTAAAGTTAAGGGAGTTGGTGCTTCCTAGGGTTAGTTCCCTAAAGACAAGGGAGTTGGTTCTTCCTAGGGTTGGTKCCCTAAAGACAAGGGAGTAGGTTCTTCCTAAGGTTGGTTCCCTAAAGACAAGGGAGTTGGTGCTTCCTAGGGTTGGTGCCCTAAAAACAAGGGAKTTGGTTCTTCCTAGGGTTGGTTCYYTGAATAAGGGGATTTGTGTCTCCTATAGTTGGTTCTCTAAAAAGGATCGATTTCATTCACTATTCTCAATAAAACATTGTAATTTCTATTAATTATATTTATATAATTGATTTTAAATACAATTTGTTTGTTGATCTATTGTGGTAATTAATAAAATATCAAAATAATTGCTAATTGTTGAAAAAAAGGGTAATACTGATTCACCCCCTCCTCTCAGTATTTCCAACAGGAACCTCACACTTCATATATTTGAAAAAGATAGACAAAATTTCCTCACATCCATCATAGTTAAACTAAAGATTTTCTATCACATAAAATAAAATAAGATGGTCTACATGCATAATATAAATTTAATAGATTAAACACATGGGGAGCTCAAATAAATATAGTGATAGATAAATCTTGAATGTCTTATACTCAAAATTCAGAGTTATAAAATATAGTCAAAACTGATCCTGAAATAGTTCTCTTGGTATTTCTGAAAAATATAGAGTCTATTACAAAGCCTTGAAATCTAAATGTGTTTGTTATTAGGACTAGTATTGGGGCTTCCACGAAATGTAAATAAAATATAAGCAAGAAGTTAGTTGTGGAAAGAAGATGGTGGGAGATGACAGAGTAGAAATACCTGGAAATAAGACAAGGAGAGGCTATCAGATTTTGATTAAACGTTTCTAGTTAAAGAAGCAGAGTAATTGAATGAAAAACTGATAAAAAAAGAAAGATATGATTAATATGAACTTACTATGATGGTATCTCTCTTTTTCATTTTCTTTTTGTTGTCATTTTATTGTCTTCATTGACGGTTATAAGAACCGTTTCCATTGCTTCTTGCAATTCTTTGGTTAATTTGTCAATTGCTTTTTTAAACCAATCTTAAATGTAGTTTTTCATTAGTGAGATTTTTATTTCATGCTTGATTTTAATGTTGAATAATTCACCTCTCAAGTCTCTTAAGTCATGATAAATACCATGTACTTCCTTCTCAATATCTTGATTTTTCACGAAATAATCAACTAGTCAATTGTCTTTTTCTTCTTCATTATATTCGAGTATGACATAAAGTTTTTCAGCTAATAACCCCTTAAATATCTAAACTTGTTTTTCAAATTGTTTATTTGTTAGAAACATTGAGAATTAACTTAGGGTCTTGTACCTTGTTAGTGCCTCCTACTAGATCTATCTCCATGACTCTTTTGAACATTTCTTCTCTTTTCTTTCTCACAACTAGCTTATGTGAATTATTGATTTTCCTAGGGGGGATTATTCTCTCCCACTCCACTTGAACTGTTGTTGATAATATTTCTAATTGGTTGAGCCATTGGATCATTTCTCTGGGATGTGGTATTTTTGGGAGTAACAACTGGAGACTGGTCACTCCTTTCACTGGAACATTTTCCTTTTTTCTTTAAAAATTGTTAGTACTAAGTATTGTTTATAGGTCACTGGCTTCATGTACATGAGTACTTTGGTTGTTACCTTCTTCTTCTTCATTCAAGGTAGTCTGTATGAAAAAGTTATTGAATCCCATTGAAAGCATGTGTTCTTCAAATATTTTGTTTAGATCAAATCCCTTTAACTTTTCAACATACTTCAGGTTCACATTGTTCAAATGGATTGAAAACTCCTCAATTTTATTTATGTTTCTGAAAATGAAATATCCAATCTTCCATGGCAAGGGAATAAATTGTTTTTTCCTTTTTTCGTGGAAAAAATGTATCCAAAAGTTGTATTGCCTTTCCATCTCTGTAATAAAAAAAATTTCTGATACATGATACATAAGAAAATAAGTATTTTCTTTGGAACATAATATCTTTATGACACTGTGATTTTCCTTGTTCTATCATTCCCTTTTTCTCTAAGAATATGTTAGCCTGGTCAGATATCCTTGGAGTATTTTCACCCAACAACAACCCTTTGAATACTGAGAAAAAATCATTCTAAATTTCATAAAAATACAGAGGGGACTTATGTCTCCACAATGTCTGATACCAAAAGGTAATTGGATCTATTTCACAGCGCACTCTCTTACTTATGGTCAAGTTTCAAAATTGACAACAATACACTATGGAAAATACCAAACAGGAAGCCATAAAGATTTTTTTGTACCTTTTGTAGTGTGATAATTGGGATGAAATTTTTATGGATATCAATTTTCCTGAGTCGAAGATGGCCTTTTATTTCACTGTAAAATATAAACTATATAAAATCATGTGAGATATAGTAGCAGTGCTTTCTTGACCTTTCAACCTAGTGAACAACCACGCAATTTATCGAAAGGGATTTTTAAAAGAGTCAACCTAGATCCTAGTTATGTCTTTTGGAATAGATGCAGGATTCTCCAAATACTCAGGCATGAGGTCAAGGAAATTTAAATGTTTCTTCAAAAAATATATGCAGTCTTCTCCTTTGAAGGTAAGTGTTGGCTCTGGGAGCTTCAACATCTTGCAAAAAAATTGCATTGAAAGGGAAATGAGGGAACGATATTGGAGTTGTATCATTCTCTAGCTTGGAACATACTTCTCCATGCACCATGCAAAAAGTTCTTTACAGTCAAAAACCTCATGAACACACCCTATGTGAGAGATTATGGATGCCCAAATTGCATATTTTTGTGCAGGAGGAGATGAATAATATGACCATGCTATGGAACACTAAAATTTATGGTATTCATGACCAAATATATTTAAGGTATCACTACAAAACGTTTTTCTAGCTGTTGCTTCCATTAGGTTGACGATATTATTTTTTCATTTGGATAATAACTTGAAATAAATCTTTTGGAGAGATGAAAATAATATAATCCTTTAGAAAATTGTGAATTAATGCAGTTTAATGAGTAATATCCTCGAGTATTTCACCATGAATGAAAATGATTTTTGATCCTACACAATCATTTGTTATCATTAAACAACATTTAATTCATATTGGGAAAAGCATGAGAATGGCGGGGATAGACGAGAGAAATTTTGAAAATTAATATTTTCATGAACCCGCCAACTTGGGAACCCGTGAAACCGCAGTTATGGATGATAAAAAATAAGTTGGGTGTATAAATGTGGTCGGTTAGAATTGTATGCAAGAGAAAAATAATTTAGGGGCTTAGGACCCGCAACAAATCTAAGGGTCGTAATGTGGATCACAAAATTTTAGGTGAAAAGTGGAGATCCCGGAATTTGGAGAATGAAAGCTCGAACCCATGAACCCGTGAAGTTGGAAAAAATGGCTAATTATAATGTAAAAAAGAGGTTGATCAGACTTACAACATAGGAAATTGGATGGGGATGAAGACCCGCGAACGTGCCGAATTTTGAAATATGACTAAGTATGGTAACTAGAAAGGGATAGAAGAAGAAAAAAAGGAATGAGGGAAATAAGGGTAGGTATAGAAGAGGGAAAAGAAAAGGAAGAAAAATAATTTGGGAAAATAGAGGGAAGGAAATTTTGGAAATGGGAAATGATCTCAATAGGGAGGTAACTCTTTCATGTTTCATTTACCCTACAGCTGGGATAAATTGAGTTTGTAGGAATTGTCACCCATATTCTCCAAAAATTCAAAAGGACCATACCACAAAGCCTTCATTTTCTTACTAGGACTGTGTAGCCTCTATTTGTTTAAATTCAACCAAACTTTGTTGCACACCTTCAATGTTTTCTCAATACCATGTTGATCATGTTGGGTCATGTACCTTTATTGTGACTTCTTCAATGTCTCCTATACTTAAAAAAGAATCCACTTAACCTTATCAACAAATTTTTCATCCTTCAATGCTTCTACTGTAATGTCTTCCCTCACTCCTTCTTGTTGTCCATATACAACATATAAGGGAGAAGGTGGATCATATCCAAAACCAGTTTGAAAAGGGGACTTTATAGTAGAAGTATGGACTATTTTGTTATAAGACTATTGAATATGAACCGAATTTTCATCCCAAATCCTTGGATGCTTCTAATTATAACCCCTCAAAATCTAAAATATTGTCATTTTCACTACTATATTCCCATTTGTCTGTGGATGGAAAGTTGTTGATCTCTTCAAATTGTTTTCCATCGTCTCCCAAAGTGTATCCCAAAAGGCACTAATAAATCTAGTATCTATATTTGATATTATGCTCCTTGGTATTTGAAAATGCACCTAGACCTTTTAAAAGAACATGTTTGTTGCATTTTGTCCCTTGATGGAATTTTTACAAGGAATAAGAATGCATATTTTTCTAAACCATCAACTACTAGAAACAAATAATCATGTCACTTTCTAGTTCTTGGAAATCCACCCACAAAACCCATAGAGATTCTCTAATGAGGATTGGTAGATATATAGTTATGGTATGGTATACAAATTGTTTTCTATTACTGGTCTTATTGGTACAATAAAATAATCATCATCATATTTTAATAACTTGAGTTTCATCTTCTTTCACTCGAGGCCAATACACACATCTTTGTAAGTTGGAAATTGTCTTCCCAACACCAAAATTCCTTGAAACTTTGGAGGTGTAATACTCTCTCCTAAGATGAAATCCTTCACCTTTATGAACACAAAGCTTGTATATATTGTAAAACAACCCATATTAGAGATCATAGTCAGCCTCACTATCACCTTATTCTACATGAACTTGGCCCCATATTTGTTGAAACACCTCTTTGAATTCCTCATATTTTGTGTATGCCTCTTTGTGTGAATAATTTATGAAAGGATATGTGTGCAGAAGAGTTCACAAATATATGATCTTGGATGTGGGTGGAATTGAAATCATGTATACCAACWTATTAGTTATATCCTTCTTATATTTTATGATTAGCTAAATTGTTGTAAAAACCCAATCCACTAGTAGTGTATGGTTTTTTGAAGCTTACTTTGGGCCTGGAAATACTAGATTGGTTGGTGATAAGTGTGGATTATTGTATCTTTTACCATCAAATAGTGATTCCACTTCTTAATAGCTTGAACCTGAGCATAGAGATCCTTGTCATATGTAGATTAGTTCAAGACTCCCCTGTGAAAGATTTCAGAGTGACAACATACCATCTTACCTCCTCGCATCCATATCCACTTCAAAAGGATTTTGTAAATTACATAATGAAAGAAATGGTTCTTGAATAATATTTTGTTTCATCTCATAAAAATATTTTTGTTGATTCTTTCCCCAAAAACTCTATTACTATTAGCTATTATGGCATGAAGTGGTGTAGCTATAATTGAAAAGAAGGCTATATTCCATAGGTATTGTGACACCATACTAATATCCTCACTTCAGTGATAATTGTAGGATTTGGACACTTGAGTATGGAATCCATATTGGTGGGATATAAATTGAGTTCCCTTCCACTAATCACATACTCTAAATACACAATTGAGTGCTGAGAAAATTCACATTTCTTTATATTTTCCAACAATTAATGCTTGTTCAAAGTCTCTAACACCTACATGATATGTGATATATTCTCTTCCTATATAGATCTATAAAATAGTATATCATCTAGGTATGATATCATAAATGAATCTAAAGATGGACATAATACATCATTCATTAAACACATAAATGTAGTTGGTGCATTACATAAACTGAAAGGAATTACTAGTCATTCATACATAACTTACCTCATCTTGAAACTGGTCTTTCGGGAGGATTTTTCTTTTAATCATACCTAATGGTATCCCAATTTTAAATCCAGCTTGGTGAAGTACTTGGCTTGATACAAATAATCTAGAAAGTCACCGATCCTGGGCATAGGATATTGATTTTTAAGGATGACATTATTCAAATCTCTATAGCTTATACACCTTCTCTAAGTCCCATACTTCTTGGGTACTATGATGATAGGTGACCCACAAGGTGAGGTAGTTGGTCGAATCACCCACTACTCCAATAGTTGCTGCAACTATTTCTTCACTTCATATCCTTCTAGGATGGATTGTCTATACAACCCAATGTTTCCTAATGGGTATTCAAGAAACACTTGTATCTTGTGCTCCAGTTCCCTCTTAGGTGGTAATTCGTTAGGCTCCTAGGACACTTCTTTATATTATTGCAAAATATCATCCAATTTTTTTTTATGATATTTAGTACATCCCTCTAGGGATGCGTTTTCTTTTATCGATTCATTTCTTGGTTGATTCTCTCTTAAAAAAAGTAATAAAAACTCCCTACTAGAACTGATCAATTTCTTGGCCTGGTTAGAACTTACCAAAGAGATCTTATATTTACCTTTGTATGAAATTATGAGGAATGACTTTCCATCCTTGATCGAGAATTACTGGATTTATCTCCTCATGAGTATTTCACCCCTAAAGTAAATGTAGGGGATTCCAAGCACTACACTGCACACATCAAGTGGTTAAATGTCTACCTCCACTTCATCAATTTAGTTTAAACTTGTAGATAATTTTATCATATAATGATTCATTATCTTCAACTCTTCATCATTCTTTTCCCATCCCAATGGATATGGGTGAGGATGGTCATGAAATTTCAATCCAAGTTTACTAGATAGATATTCTACTATGAGGTTGACCTATGAATTGGAATAAATATATCATTCACCTTTTTATTTTTGACTTGCATTTTAATATGGAAGAGTTTAGTCATCTACTTCTCTTCCTTGGGATGGAATCTATTGAGATTCATTTCCTTCTACACTATGGTGCAAAAAATATTTTCATCTATATATGATTTTCTCTCCACCTAGTTGCGTGAATCCATGGATAACATGTTCTTCTTATCGACATCCTTCTTTTGATTATTTTGATTCAACTCTATATGTAGCTTCCAACATTTATCTTCGGACCTATGAAGATTATCGATATTACAATGGTTATAATGGTTGTTTGTATCCTTGTAGTGATCTAAAATGGTTTTGGTCTTCTTTCCTTCCCATTCCACTTATTCTTTCCCTCCTTAGAAGCAACTTGGTGTTATTTTTACTTGGAACTACTTGGCTTTCCTTTTGTTCCTATCCTTAGTCTCTAGGTACCATGCTTATACACAGGCCTCATCAATTGTCCTAGTTTTAAAGAGAATCAATTTCCTTCATAAATGATTGTGTAGACCACCCAAATACTTGATGATTATATCCAGTTTCTTTGGAGATGTACTCAACATATTGGAATATTTCTAAACTTAGTGGTGTACTCTTGCATACTCTACTCTTTCTTATATTAGAAACAATGACAATATATTCATTGGTAATATTCATTCCTAATAGGGTATAACTTGAATT
>JASDQU010316789.1:0-12178 GCA_032191745.1 Picea mariana | reverse complement strand
GGCCTAAAGCTGACATAATTAAAATAACATTACTAATCTAAATTACAACTAATGGCCTAAGCCGACATAAATAAAATAGCATTACTAATCTAATATTCCCCAATTAAGGGGTAATGAGCCAATATTAGGGCTTAACAAAATCTATAGCATAGGAAAAACCCTTGTCTGTAGAAACCCTGAATATCCTAACCCTTGGGAAAGAAACAAAGAAAAAACATACAATATCCATTGTCGTGCAACTTCACCTCCTGCATTCTGGTTGAAAAATTACTACACATTTTTTCCTGTTAAGAATTTGGGCCTTTCAACACTGTAGTATTATTCAGATCGGAGTATAACTATGCAGAAGTAAAAAAATAAATTAAAAAAAAGAGTATATTGGTCCCACCGACACGCTCATTTGGGACCTATTCTATTGGATTCCCCTTTCCACCTTGATCACAGTGGTACCTTTTATTTTTAAGCCTTTTTTTTCAGTGTGTTATCACTCTGTAAATTGTTTTTGGCTGAGGAAAGAAAGTCACAAAGGTAACCAAAAACCAACTTGAGGCTAGAAGCTATCCCTTCCAACCTACAGAGGGATATCTCTTCAAATAAATCACTAAAAGGATTGATTTTGAATTTCTTCCAAAGGCTAGATCTCTAGGGTAAGACTGAATTTATAAATTTGGTGGCAATGTGGACAGAAAGTCCATTGGGTAGTGGAGTCACTGAAAGGTCAGAAATCAATGAAGGTTTACTGGACACTTGGTAAATTGAAAGGTGACTGATCAAAGGAAATATATAAAGAACTCCTTTAGGCCAATTAGATATTGTTGTAGATTGAATATTACAAAGAAAAAAAATAGCCTCTTAGGGAATATATCAAGGATGAATCCCAAGGTGATTACAGTAGAAAGACAACTAAAAATACACGCAACAGAGCATCAGATACAGATGAATTATGATACATATAGTTCACATTAAAAATATATATATATATATATATATACCACATAGATGCATTTAGACTAGAATACTAAAACTGTAGGATCACATGCATAAAACATCACAATCACATGTATCTCTAGAGTCAAATTTCAGGGACTTCTTATCCAGCAAATTTCATTAATATCAGAGAAAATTTACAAAATGTATTCAACAATATTTTCCTTACACACTTGCCAACTCTAAGGTCACATAGCTTCATAAAATATATACAAAAATTTCTCCCTATCTTTCCAAAATTCGAATTCAATTACCATCCTAAGGTAATGCTACAGTTACAATATATTTTGGCTACAAAATATGAACAAACTGCTAAAAATAAGGAGTCAAACTTGACTCATTAATTTCACATAACAAATTGATAAAAACATATCCTTGAATCTCTAATATGATTCTCTCGACCCTTAAACTTGATGTAAACAATCTGGCACACTTTGTTGACCCATTCTTGCTGACCTAGATGTAATCTGGTTGCTCTGTCACAGTTGCACAACCTACAGTAGAAACGCAACAATGTTGCACAACATATGTTCATTTTTCACTTTTCTCATATTTTCTGACCTAGGTTGATTAATGATGAGGGTTGATGGTGATAATAGCTTCATTATGTTAATAGGGTTCCCTAGAACCCCTTCATCCTTCTTCAAAAAATCATTTGCCTCTCAAAACTTTAAAAACCCTAATATATGTGAAACTTCAATGAATGAGCCCAAATTACCTATGAATCATAAACTCCTTATGCTAATGCATTCTTAGTGTCTATCTCATTATCACTTAATTGATTGATATTTCCACTCAAAACCTAGAAAGGAAACCTCATTTTGTTGCTTAAAAATTGAACGGTTAGAGTTGTGCAACGTTCCTGCTGTGCAACTGTAATTTTTTTCATTTACATCTCGTTACCAAAATAGAAGCTCCAAAACATGGCAGGGTAGCAAAAATGATATGACCATTTATAATGATCCACCCTTGATCAAAAATCATTGTGAAAAAGAATGCAATATTCAAGTATTTAGGGCATTTTGATAATTAGGGTTAGGGTTTTTTCCTGCTACTCATTGACAAAAAGGAAAAAATAGCTCCAGGGGCTCAAATCTTTGTTGCTTCTGCAAGAAAATAAAGCTTTCCCTTCCCCTCTTGTCTGTCTCCAACTGCTGCAAGCTTTGTTAAGTGTTTTTTTCTCTTTCCTCAAAGTCAGATTTTGTTGATATATGTTCTTCAATTTTTTATGTAGTGGTTGGTTTCTTCTCACCATGAATATAGCATTATCTATTGCAGGTTCACAATCATCTAGGAGTTCTACACATTGCATCTTTGTTCTTCAATTGTCCTCCCTTAGCTGGATTATCATATCTTGTGCTTCTTTTAGCTGCTTATTTAGTCTTTTGAAAGTCTGTTGACCCTCATCATTAGGTAGTCCTCTTCTTTATTGCTCTTGTTGGTTGGCTCTTTGTTGGAGTTTCTTCTTGAGACTGAAACTTTCTCGCTGAGGATCTGGTCAAAGGAACACTAGGCTTAGGTATTTCTTTCACCTATGGACCTTTCTCCACTACCTTCCCTTTACCTTTTGATTTGGATCCTATTGGAGTTACAGACACTGGTGTTTCACCTGTTACTGAGATGTCTTTCTTGGAGGTATGTTCCAAGGATTTTTTCTTCATTTCGTTATTCTCATGCTGCAACTGTGCTACGAAAAAATGGGATTTCTTTAATTGTTCTTTCAACTCAATGATAAGGCTATATTTGTCATTAGGGAGGTCTATTTCTGTGAAGGCCTCTAGTTCTTCATCAAGTGCTTGTGATGTGTGCATGGAAGGCATCCTTTTAGTTGTTGACCTAGTAACTGCTTTGCTAGGAACTGTGACCACTTATATGGGAAATTGGAGCTTTTTCCCTTTCTTTTTAGCTTGTTGACTTACTGCAGTTTCCTCAGTTTCCTTTGCCCTCTTTTTGACAAAACTCTCAAGGACATATGTGGTGGTATTTGCTACAAATGAAGGTGCATCTCTCATTCTCTATCCGATGCTAAGAGAATAAGTTACTATCTATGATGATGATACAAAATATTGCCAATCCTAATTCCTCTTTCTAATATCTTCTAATACTAACAACTTTATCAATGAAAAATGGAAGAGGCTAGATTCCCCTTGATCTTTCCTTACGTGTACTTTGTCACCCATCTTCCCTAGGCTTCTGAAGAGGTAATAGGGTAGATTCAAGGGTTTCCTACCAGTCAAGTGAATTAAGAGTATAATATGATATTGGTAAACCCTACTAAATATCCCTTCACATGTTAAAAACATTTGAATTGCCCTCAACAAATTACTATTATTCTCTAGTAGAAGTTCTATGGGTATGGTGGTTCCAAAATCGGTGTCTCTAAATTTAGGATTCAAAAATTCATGATAGCAAGCTAGATCCAGTTGCATACCTTTGAACCATTGATCTCCATGGGCAAGGATCTATGTTGCAACAATGATAGTGTATTTAGAAACCTAAAATTGTATGTTTCCCACCTTATCCCCTATGCCATTAAAACTCAATGAAAATTCCTTTTCCACCTGCATGTTGTAACCTTGAGTCTTCTCACAAAATCTGATGCATCCTACTTGTTTAAAAGAAGCCCTCATTTTTGGATCTACATTCACTAGCCTGAGGTATTGAGGCTCAAATCTAGTAATATCTCCACCTTTTGTGTTCCTCCTCCTTCCTTGTGGAGTTTTCATGATGCTGGTATGTGTCAATTTCCCTGTGGAAATGAAAAGGAAATATTGTGCATAGGGTAAAACGTGTCACTTGTAGATGCGCAACGAATGAGAAAAATTAGGTTCGATGTAGCAAAGGATATGCATTTTAAGGAAATTTTTGAGTTTTTTGGTTCATAAGAAAGATTTTCCTTTCAAAAATCAACCAGGAGCCCAAAAAAATAGTTCAAGGGTGCAAGAGTAAAGGAGGTGATGATGTGTAGCACTGTGAGCAGTGTCCCCTGCAGCCCGTGTGCAACAAGCTTGGATGGGAGATTTGTTGATTTGCAGAGAAGAAGAGTGGTATTTGGAGGTTTGTTTGCATGGAAGATGAATAATTTGAATTCTAAATCCAAATTAAACCACCACTTATAACCATCATACCTTGTTGTACTTTAATACTCAATTGCATAGCAACTTGTGCAACACTCTAATTTTCTTGATGATACCATGTGCCTCCAATGGATTGGAGCTCATGAGATTTTATGAACCATGACAAGACTGACTCTAACTAATCATTATTGGCCATATGACCTCTTATAATGATCCTTTGGTGACATGACAACCCATATTCTTTGACATCAAGACCACATGGCTCATGAACCAAACTTTATTTTATAACCCTATCTAAGCAACTTTATTTATCACAAACCCATTGACTCATGACATGAATTCATCTAAGAGAAAAAATGACATAGCATTTATAAAACCAAGGCATGACTTTAACCTATCATACATATTTAACCAGGACTCTACAAACTATTTATAGGACACTAACACAGTGGACCCAACCCCTGATCTGGATTATTTTGAGCATGAAATGAGAGTGGAGATATAAAAAGTAAATATTCCCTCTGCAGGGAATATTTTTTGAGCCAAAATCGATTTCTGCCTGGATCAATCCCTTCCCAACGTTCCTATTTTCCACCTCTCCCAGTATGTTCCCCTCTTTCCATGATCATAGTGGTACCTATCACTTATAATCCCTTTTATGTGGTCCCACCCACCCATTTCCCCTTATCAGCACTCCCCATATCCAAATGGCCAACACTCGCAACCAAGACTTGTAAGCTTCTATCAATCAAACCAAGGATTCCATCCAACAAGTGAAATTTGATATTATCTCTACCAATTCTTGCATTGAAAAATTCGATACCCAAGTCCAACAAAAATTTGACGCCATGGATTCCAAATTCATGAACCAATTTAACACCCTTCAGTTTGTTGTCAACCAGTTGTTGAACAGAACCTAGGTTCCTTCCTCCTCAGACCAACCAGATGGTGTTGATTCCTCTCATTCTCTACATTTTCAATCCAACTCCTTTCATTGTGACCCCCATATTCCTCAAGTTGAGGTCAATAAATTTGATGGCTCTAATCCTAGGGGTTGGGTCACTCAAATGGAGAATTATTTTTCTCTAAATGGAATTACTGATGAGTTGGAAAAACTTCACTATGTTGTTCTCTATATGGATCTTGAATGCTAACAATGGTTCCAATGGCGTAAAAATTCACATCAGGGGTATATTGCATGGACCTAGTTTGTTTCTGAGATCTATGAATGCTTTGAAACTGACACCCACTATCTAGGTTGGTTGACCAAGTTGAAATAGTTGAGCATAGTGGAAGACTTTATAACTACTTTTGAGAAGTTTTCCTTTTGAACCGAGGGCATGACAGATGTGTTCTTCTAGGAATGCTTCATCAGTGGCCTAAAGGATGAAATTTGAGCCTAGGTTCTCATGGCTTTACCTCAAAATTGGTTGGAAGATACTAACCGTGTGAAAGAGGCCCAACAAGTTGTTTTTTCTCAGAACAAAAAAACCTCTTGTGTTCCTTGCCCTCAACCCCCAAATATCGCTCCCCCTTCCACTCCCCTCATGGTCCAGAAATTAAGTAGGGATGAAATGGTTGAGCTCCAACTCAAGGGTATTTTCTATAACTGTAATGAAAAAGATTTTCCCGGGCATAAGTGTAAGGAACAAAAACTTTTTGTGGCCATTTCAGAAGATGTTTTTGAAGAAGAGGTTGTTGTTACCCTTGTTGAAGATCCATCCCTTCCTGATGCTACCTAGGATCCCGTTGACCCCCTTGAAGTTCACCCACTCATTTTTTTGCATGCCCTCATTGTCTTCTCTTCTCCACAAACCCTCAAGCTCATTGGCTATATTGCATCGAAAAGTCGTCATCCTTGTTGACAGTGGAAGCACCCATAATTTTATTCATTGTCACATTGCCCAGGAAACAAATTGTTATATTTGTGTCATCAACAATTTTCAAATCATGATAGCCAATGGTGGGTTCATGAAATGTGGTGGCCGTTGTGAAAATGTGCGTCTTCAAAATGGACAATACCACCTAAAATATCATGTGTTTTCCATTGACATGGGTGGTTGTGACATTGTGCTAAGTGTTGAATGGTTATGTACTGTGGGCCCCATTCTCATGTATTTTAAGGCATTAACCATGCAATTCCAACATGAGGGACAACAATATCAATTCCAAGGACTCACAATCGATTCTCATGATATCATTAGCTCCCATTGCATGGAAAATATCCTCAATAAATGTCACTCTGGTATCATTTCCCAAATCCATTCCATTCAAGCAATTGAGAAACCTTATGTGCATCATGACCTCTAAGCTATCCTCTCCAAACATCAAGCTATTTTTTCCATTCCTCAAGGAATTACTCCTTCTTGTGGTTTTCATTATCATCCCATTTCCCTTGTTCCTAGTAGTCTTTCTCCCAATGTTCATCCTTATCGTCATCCCTTTTCCCAAAAGAATGAAATTGAGAAAATAGTGTAGGAGTTTCTCCAAGAAGGTCTTATTCGCCCTAGTACCATCCCTTATTCTTATTCTATGGTCATGGTACTCAAGAAATAAGGTACTTGGCGCATGTGTCCTAACTTTCATCCCTTCAATAAACTCACCATCAAGGAAAATTTTCACATTCCTGTCATTGATGATCTCTTGGATGAGTTGAGTGGTGCTCAATACTTTACTAAACTCGATCTATGTTTTTCCTACCACCATATACATATGAAAGAAGCAGGCATTCCCAAGATTTCCTTTAGAACTCATGAGGGTCACTATTATTTCTTTGTCATTCCCTTTGGCCTGTGTAATTCCCCCTCCACCTTCCAAAGCCTCATGAATCATGTCTTATGTCCTTTTCTCTTAGTTTTCTTTGATGATATTCTCATCTATAATAAAACTTGGCAATCCCATATTTCCCATGTGGATCAAGTTCTCCATCTACTCTCTCAGCACTAACATTTCCTCAAACAATCTAAATGTTCCTTTGGAGCCTCAGAAGTGGAGTACCTAGGTCATATTGCGGGAAAGGACGGTGTATAGGTGGATCCTAAGAAAATTGAAGCTATGCAGGATTGGCCTCACCCTAAAAATATTAAGAGATTGTGTGGATTTGTAGGTTTAACAGGTTACTATCGCAAGTTTGTTAAGAATTATAGAAAAATTGTAGCCCCTCTCACGACTCTCCTTAAAAATAATGCCTTCACTTGGACTCTAGTCGCTAACCAATCCTTCCATGCCTTGAAATAATCGATGTGCACGACTCTGGTCTTATCCCTTCCCAACTTCACCAAGACTTTTGTCATGGAATTTTATGCTTCTGGAAAACGAATTGGGGTAGTACTCATGCAATATGGTCATCCTTTAGATTTCACCAACAAACAAATTTCAGACCGACATTTGGGCCAATCCATCTATGAAAAGGAAATTTTGGCTATTATGCATGTCATGGATCTTTGGCATCCTTATTTATTGGGGAAACACTTCTAGATTAAAATTGATCACCATAGCCTCAAGTATTTTCTGGAACAAATGATTTCATGCCTGGAGCAACAAAAATGGGTCACCAACATCTTTGGCTATGATTATGAGATCATTTATAAGAAGGGAAAAGAAAATGTGTTCATTAATGATATTTCTAGAAAATATGAAGAAGAAGTGTCCCTCGTTTCCATGTCTTTCGTTGTACCTACATGGCTCCAAGCTGCTCACCAGGAATGGTTGCAAGATCCCATAATCTCTTGCCTGATCCAACAATTGCAAGAAAATTCTCTAACTTCTCTAGGGTACTCTTAGAATAATAATGAGCTTCACTACAAAGGTCGTCTATATTTAATCAAATAGTCACAACTTAAATCTACAGTGCTTTCATAACTCCATGCTTCACCCATTGTTGGGCATTCAAGGTTTACCAAAACCTATGAAAGGGTCAATTTTTCTTTTTTTGGGGATGGTATGAAATAGGACATCCCCAACTTTGTGGTTGAATGTGATGTTTGTCAATGCAACAAGGGAGAAACAGTCAAATCCCTAGTCAAACTCCAACCCCTTCCAATTCCCCCTTCTATTTGGAGGGGTATCTATATGGATTTCATTGTGGGCCTACCTAAATATGGAAACAAAAAAATTATCATGGCGATGGTTGATCATCTTTCCAAATATGCTCATTTATGTGCTCTGCAAAATCCCTTCACCGCCTCCATAGTGGCCCATTTTTTCATGGATAATATCTTTAAACTTCATGGCATGCCACATTCTATTGTATCTGACAGTGATCCCACATTCACCATCAATGTTTGTCAATAATTTTTCAATCTACAGGGCACCAAATTACATCTCAGCACCGCTTATCATCCCTAGACTGATGGACAAACTAAAATTGTTAACAAGTGTTTGGAAACCTATTTAAGGTGTTTTGCATCAGATCAACAACATTAGTGGGCTCAGTGGTTACCACTGGATGAATGGTGGTACAACAAATCTTACCATACAACCACTCACATGACTCATTTTGAGGCAGTATATGGACAAAATCCACCATCATTTATCTCATATATGCTAGGTGTCTTTAAGGTTTAGGAGGCTGACTAAAATCTTACCTTACGTGAGGCCATTCTCCATACCCTGAAAGACAATTTGGTACTGTCTCAAAATCGCATGAAGAAGCAAGCAGATCAAGGTCATTCTGAACATCAATTTGTTGAAGGGGATCAGGTGTTTCTTTRTCTTCAACCTTATAAGAAGTCCTCCCTAAAAGTTGAACATTTTCATAAGCTTGCTCCAAAATTTTATGGTCCTTATACCATTCTCAAGCATGTGGGGCTTGTCGCTTACTAGTTAGCTCTACCCAGTGATTCTAATCTCCATCCAATTTTTCATGTCTCATGTTTAAAGAAGGTGATTGGAACTAAGTTCCAAACTCAAACCCATTTACCAGAGTTGGATGAATAAGGTTCCATTTGTCTCCAACCCCAAGAAGTATTGGACCAGCATGAATGTTGTCTCCGTCAACACATCATCAGGGAAGTATTAGTGAAATGGAAAGATACAACCCCAAAATATGCCACTTGGGAGCCAGCTACCATTCTGCAACAATTTCCTCATCTCAAGCCTTGAGGACAAGGTTGTTTTTCAAGGGAGAGGTCATGCTAGGGACGTAACCTCCCTAACCCCTCATGTAGGTAGAATAATATATTTTCCATGTAATAAAGGTTGATGTTAGTCTATAAGGACTATTTAATAAATGAGAACAAATCAATGTAAGAAGACCTAATAGAGGCTTCTGCTTATAGAAATATATTCTTCTAGTTCCACAATAGGTTTCAAAACTATCTCCTAGACATCATACTCCTCCATCATGGCATTTTCATACTTTCTCTACATGTGCCTTCTCAAAGATGGAAGGATACTCTTCCATCATGGAATCTCACCATACCTACTCTGCACGTTCCTCCTCAAAGTGGGAAGGTTTAATCACTAGAGTGCCACTATCATGCACTAGATTCCCGTGTTTCACTGGATCACTGAGTATCCTATAGAGGTCTCCTTCGTGCACACATCTAGCCAAAATATAAGGATGATCCTAGTTGAAATATTTAATGGTGCACTTCTACTCATTGAAATTAATTATACACTACAAATGTGTGATATTCCATTTCCATGTTGGCATCTTGTTCTCGATATCTATCAAATGCCTTTCTATAAAAGGTTATATGTCAGGATGATCCACTATCCACATACCAACCAACATAAAAAAATGGTATTGGTTGAAAGAAAACAAACCATAGAGAGCAATATCAAGCTTGGATACTAACTCATCCACTATAGCTATAACCTTTGCACTTCCTACCAACTACTCTTATTGTTTATTTCACTTCCCTTTCTTCTTCTCTAGACATTGAATGGCATAATTGCACCTTATAGTGGTACCTGGGACAAGTCACATGACACAAATACTTCTTACCATGGTTATAAGAACACGACTCTTCCTCCTTACCAATGTCAAGCAATAAACATACTACAAAAATTGGAGTAGCTAGGGAATCATGCCCACAACCCATGACATGTTCAAATCACTCCTCTCAAACATAACAATATGCTCCAATCATTGGAGCATATAGAGCATCACACATACAAACTATCATTAGTACAAATTGCCCCTCTTAGGAATAATAACATACTCCAATCACTAGAGAATCTAGGGCACCACATCCACAACATATCGCATGTCCAAATTACCCATCCCATGCATAACAACACACTCTAATAACTAAAGCATCCTAGGTATCACACCCAACGAAATCCTCCATTCTTAGATTTATATCATAGGTAGTTTAATTTTCCATGTAATTGACAAAAATTTAAGGTACAAGCCACTCCAATCATTGGAGTGTCATGGGCACCACATCCACTGACCTCTCACAAGTCTTAGTGCATATCTCAGGAATGTATAGACTCCAATCATTAAATATTTCTTGAGCATCCCACTCACTTAAATATTTCATTCTCAACTCCCTCTAACATGTAGCTAATTTCTCCATGAAAGAGATGGAAAACTTTAGCAAAACCATTCTAATACCACGTTCAAATTTTGTGTGATGCTAAAATAATTCACCTCAAAAAATGCCACATATCTCCACCATTTGGCTTATATATCCTATGATTGACACATTATAATGTCATGTGCTTGCTTATAATGGGATTATTATTGATCCTAGTGTTCAATATTGCCATTATTACGTTGATATTGTTAAAGGTTTTGTGTGACTGTATATGAGATTAAGGGAGTATATATTAGACAAAGTCTAAAGTGTTGTATATATACAAAATGGCTAGACAATGTGTGGAATATACTAACATGCATTCTTGCAACTCTAGACCTCCTAGATGCTCACATCAACTTCTAACAATGTGTTAACAATATTCATAGCCAAACGTTTCCTTAATTAATTATGACTCCCAAGTTTCAAAATGTACTTGACATGTCTTCATAAGTTAATGTATTCAACATCCCCAAGGAATTGTTGTGATAGATAAGTTTTCCAATTTCAATTGTTAAGATTGTGTCAGTGATCATAATGGATACACAATTAGGGCCCATGAATCATGTATAAGGGACTAAATCCTTAGATCTTCATCGTCAATTCATGGCTTAGGCCCCAAGGATCATTCTTGTTGTGCTCAATATTTGAAGTCCGGCCTATAATCATCCTTGTTAAGATTGTGTCAATAATCATAATGGATACACAATTAGGGCCCATGAATCATGTATTAGGGACTAAATCCTTATATCTTCATCGTCAATTCATGGTTTAGGCCCCAAGGATCATTCTTTTTGTGCTCAATATTTGAATTTGGGCTATAATCATCCTTGTAATTGCAATTGATGTGTCTCATCATGACCAAATATCCTTAACAATGTTACATGTACCCAGGGAAAGCATGACAAAAATGACCTATTGATCGGAGCCTTTGGCATGACTAGTCAATGTTCTATGATGTAAGTGGCCTATTTCAAAATGGGAATTTAACTCATATATATGGMCATAAGATGCATGGGAAAGTTATTCATTAGATCATTTTCATTTTCAACATCATTTTCGCTACTATAGTTATCGATATCGTCAATGAGATCGTCATCTCCTACATTTGGATGATCAACTTCTTCAACTTCTTCATATGACACATCGACTACATGAGCCACCTTCTCCTGATCTTCATAATCATGATCTTCTTCCTCATTATTATCTTCATCCTCGGCTACATGATTGTACTTTACTGGTCTTCCTCTTGGATCATATCTAACAACGTATGACGGACATAACTACATCGTTGGTATGATTAGGCACAGTCGTGTAGAGCTCCTCTTGGTTTTGAGAATAGTCATTATCTACTAAACAGGGGCAACCATGTGAAGGTGGAAGCTCTAATTATGCCCCACCCCCTTCCTCATATCACTCTCAATTTCCCCATATTACCTAATTTGAAATTATAAAGAACATGTATCATATACTATATTATACAATATAAAAACATATAAAGATCATATAAAAGATATAAACACATACCTCTTCTTTTCAACATGAATTAAATATCAGTCATCTTCTTCTTCATCCAGTTCAACATCT
>JASDQU010316788.1:0-13316 GCA_032191745.1 Picea mariana | reverse complement strand
CATGTTATTATATCTTTTCTTTTATGCATCCTTATTAAATTAAAAAGGTATTGGTAAGAGAAAAAAGTCCAAGGGTGGGCTTGAAGGTAGCGTACCCCAACTTGTGGGTGGCAGGGCATGTTACAGATTGGTATTAGAGCTTCCGGTTGAAACATTGGGCCGATATGGGCCCGGTATTTTGTTCTGAGTCTCGTGATTGAGATCAAATTTTGACCTTGAAGTTGAAAAGATCAGGAGGAATGGCGTTGCATAATCTACGCAGGAGCTAGAATGTTAGATATCCTTTGTAAGGGTTCGAAGGATCATGACTGTCCCCTTCGAATTCAGGGGCGATCGCCACTGTGGGATCAAGAGAGATTCAAGATCATTGGATGAGAGGGCAGGTGAACATGGGTCGTCCGATGAAGGAGAAGAAAAGGTTAAGTCACAATCGTCAGATCTCATTGGAGATAAATCGACGGTGGGGAGGCATTGTGGGGATCGGGAAGAAAATTAAAGTTTCTCCAAGTTGTGAGCCTACAATTGCTCAGGATCATTGATATTGCTAGATCAAAATATCAATGGTGGATATCAATCCCACTATAGACGAGCATCTTCTCTTTGTGGAGATCGAAAAGGAAATTAAAGAGTGAGCGAGTTGAGTCTCCGCAATCACTCATGGTCATTGATATTCAAGCAAGGGACACGTTTCAGGCGATCTCGTACTCCGGGAGGAAGCAAGAAGAAGCTGAGGGAGTAAAGGACTCCTGAATCCTGAAGCTCCAAAGATCCAAAGTAGATCCAGACCGTTGATCGAAGTGGACATGTGGCAGGAGATCCTGCACTCCGACGGATAACCACTTCGGAAGAAAGGCGGACGCGAAAATCTATAATTCTTGAAGGCACGAAGTCCGGAGTTCATCTGGACCATCCATCAACAAGGACACACGGCGCCAGATGTCTCAGTTCAGAGACTTAGTACTTCGAAAGGTTTTGCAGAGCGAAGCACTAGGGAAAGAACTACCCAAAGTCCCAAAGTAATTGTGGACCATTGATCTCAAATCAACAAGAACCATTAATATTTGCATCAATATCTCCTGAAGTCTCGAAGTCCAGAGTTAAAACAGACCGTCCGATAAGGGAGACATGTGTTAGAAGATTGGGTGGTTCGAGAATTTAGAGTTCTGGAGAATTGGAGTGTGCTAGTGTGGAAACTCATGAAGCCCGAAGAGATGAAGTGGTGGGGCATGATGACGTCACCTGAAGGTGATGTGGACCTCAGAATGAAAGCGTAAAATATTCTGAAGCCCAAAATTATGAAGTGACATGGCTCGCGGACGTCACCTATGATGATGTGGACACATGGGATGTGTTCCATGTGTTAGTGAGTTTTGGACCTATGGAGGATTGAAATGTCAGTTAGAATGTGACAAGTTTCACCCGTATGATTAGGCCACGTGTCCTCTTCTAGTATTTTGCCACGTGGTGATAGATCGTCTAGTCTAGAGACTGGGCACTCCGGAGGAAAAAGATGTGGCAGTTTGCATTGGGTTGAGAACTCCTGAAGGCTGGAGTACATATTGATCATTTCTCCCAGAAGAAACGCGACAATAGATCTCGTAGTCCGGAGACCTGGTACTCCGGGGATTTTCAAGTCTCTACAAGTGAAAAGTGTCGAAGCCTGAATTCGCGGAGGCACGCAGACCATTGATCTCGTGAAGCCTCCATATGGGGGCGAGGTCTTCCATTTGATGGGAGATTAAATCTTGATTGTCTGATCCTTGTGGTGGAGCTAATGGAGATTTCGGTGAAGGGTAAATCCAGGAGGAAACATAACTTGACAACAAAGAACATATGAAGGCCGAAGTCCGGAGGACTTGGTACCAACACCAATCCCATGCACATAATGCAACTATGTATTAGCCAAGGATGACATGACACTGCTATTCTACGAAGAATGGGGATATATTCTTCATGAAGTAAGAAGAAAAGAGGACTTGTAGCAATGTTTGGCAAATTTCTTTATATGTATAATTCTAACAAAATATCCACTTGCACATATTGCAGAATTAAGGGGTTTAAACACATCAGTTCATAATGCGTATTCAAGAAATGGAAGAAGGAGAGGGAGCTTCCATCCATGATAAATATGCCAAGGGTCAGAATATCAGAGTTGGTAATGCAGAGACAGAGTCCAATGGACAGAAGGGAAGAGGAGAGAAATAAACATTGATAGAAACTGTAAGAAGCCTGAAAATAGAAGTGCATAGCTACAAAGAAGACAACGAGAGACTGATGAGAGAGAAAAGTCAGATAAATTCTTGAGTGATGCAGAGCTTAAATCAGTTGCATAGGCAAATAGAGAGGGGATCAAACTCAAAACAATTGGAAGAAGTCAGGTATCATGAAAGAAGAGATGATTGTGGAAGAGATGGTTATCCAAGAAGTGCTAGTGGAACTCATAGACATCACTCACCTCCCTACTCAACAAGGAAGTTTGATGCATCAAAAGATTCCGTAAGCAGTCCAGAGGTGTCTCCCGTTAGGCACCAAAGAAGGAGACAAGAAGTGGACAGTTTTCAAGGAGAGCTGAGGAAGCTTAAGCCACCATCCTTTGATGGTGAAAGAGAAAGGGAAGATGATGTTGAGGCATGGTTGGTTGGACTCAGGAGATATTTTAAATTACATAACTATTCATCAAACCTAGAAGTCAGGATTTCCACCTACCATTTACATGGGAAAGCCCCAATGTGGTGGGATCAACTGAAGCAAGTTGAACATATTAGTGAGAAGAGGATCACTTGGAAGTAGTTAAAGAAGTACTTCTAGAAGGAGTACCTCTCAGAGAATTTCTATGACAAGAAAATACAGAAGTTCTTTGAACTCAGGCTGGGAAGCATGACTATGGAAGAATATGAGAAGAAGTTCTTGGGGTTGTTAAAGTATGCCGGGTTCATTAATGATGAGAAGGTTGTTGACAATTAAAATCTTAACGAGGTTTTTTCCCACAAAGTATTGCTAAATCCTATTATTATAAGCTAACAAGATAAGTAATACTAGTAGGTGGGACCCCCTTGTAGATTGGGAGATCAGATCTGGTTCTTATTTCATGGTTATGATGCTGTTCGACACTGCTTACATGGTTGATGAATTCTTGGTTTTATTGGCGATGGATAAGGATTATTATGTGTTGGTTCTAATTACGACAATTGAATGATGGATAAGGCATGTTATGTGTTTTTTCTGCTGCTCTAGGCTCTAATTTCATGTTATGATGGCCTATGCTATCCATTGTTATCATTGCTATCTGTTCTTGGATTGATTATTGAAACACCTGCACAAGAGACATGTTAGTAATAATATATAAGAGCAGTTGAAAAAAAAGATAAAAGAAATATAACAAAGTGAAAAAGGAAGAGGTTATACTATACTCTTATGCTACACTACATGCATGGAAATTAAAATTATCATTGAACACGTTAATAACTATGCGATTTATTGAGTTATATAGTTGACATGCATTATTGTATAGTTTGGAAATGGTAAGATGTGATGAGGGTGGCTCTCTTGGGAATCAGTGGATGTTGGTTTCGATGCATTGTTCGATTGAATGAATTAATGGATTAGTGGGATGGCTTGTACTAAGGAATTGAATGACATGAGGGTGGAGGTGACGTGCATTTACTGCATGTCACTCCTACTCCTTCCACTGGTCGCCACCCTAGTTTGGATATTGTTCAACTATGTTTTTTTGTGGTCAGGCTCTGACTTTCAAGTAGAGGAAGAACCGCTCGTCCAAGCTCGTGTTTTTAAGGTGATTTTGGCTATAGGTACATATTTTTGCCATCCATGAATCTGCTCTGGTTATGAAATAGATATTGGCTTGGGATGTATGGGCCCGTGCTTTCCTTAAGTATGGAAACTGTGTAAATTTGTAATATTTTTCTGGAATGATTCGTTGGTGGTTTTCATTGCAATAATGTTTGAAGTCATAGTGTTATTGGTCGTTCTGAGTGTTATCAGCCATAAAGGGTCTCTGTCATCCTTGATGGTTTTAGTTGGAGGGTTTCATTTGGTCTAGAGTGGCTGGATGTCTCTATGCATTTGTATCACCATACCCAGTGTTTTTCTTTTATGGGGTTTACTAGTTTTGAAACGCCTTGTGTCACTGCGCATTGTTTCACTTGGGTATGGGTTTGTCCATGCTACTGATGGTTGCCCAGTGGGTTATATTACTTTTTCTCGGCTCTGTTTTATCTCAGCGTTGTTATTTGGTTGATTGGGAGAGCCACGAGGGCTATACCCTGCATGTTCTAAGTATTGTTACAAGGCCAAAATGGAGCCTTTGCTCCTCTGTTCAAAGTCTCTCCTATCTCGTGAACTGTCACCCTCTCTGCTAAGTTATTGGTGGTATACCCTGTGTGTGCACCATTGGTCTCGGAGTTTCTCACTTGATGATGGGAGTTGACTCCATTTCCCTATGTTGGTCCACAGAGCAAACCCTTGATTTCTCAAGCCTGGAGTTTGATAGAGGGAACCGTTATGGCCTGTCGGGTATACTGTTGATTGTTATGAGTTGTTGGTGTGTTGTCGACAATGTTCTATTTATGGCTTGTCTCTGTTGACTATGTTGACATTGGTGTTGGTTTTGGTATTTAGCCACTGCATTGGTTATTATGAAAATCAAATTGATAAACTCAGCATGGTAATTTGGTTGATTGGAGAATTGGATTGAATGCACTGTCGCCGTCTCTTACATATTAATTATTGAATTGATAAACCCAACATTAGTTTACAATTGATTAATGCACAACGATGCTTCGTGCGTAATGCGAGGGTATGTGTGGCGTTCATACAACATGTTAAGTTGAGTTAATGATTATTGTGACTATGTGTTTTGAATCGCCAAATGAGGGTATTGCAATCATGGAAATTATGGCATGGACATCCATTGTATATGTTATAGATATTAATTGATTTCACCATCAGAGAGGGTCACGGGTTTTTAAACAATATGAATTTTTTGCAATTTGATTGATTTGTGTGATGAGATCGGGCATACTGTTGCTGCCTCGTTGTATTGGATTGATAGCCCAACCTTGTGGATGTTTAGATTCATAGATATTGGACCTGTACAGTCACATAAATGCCCTTGTGTTTTGTCGAATGGTCTGTGTATTCCACATCATAGTATGAGTTAAAGTGGTGATTGATTGTTTGTGTGTTTAAATGACAAGTCAGTGTCTTTGCAATTAAAATATGGATCATTGTGTTTGACTGTCTACTATGTATGATAAATGAATATCATGCATCTTAACAAAGATAGGAATGGGTGTTGTAGCAGTATTATCTCATTACAATTTAATTGTTAGATGGAATTGAGGGATTAAACCGTGCATACTTTTTGTGTCTGTTTTGATGGAAGGTGGTTGATTTTTGATACTAGACAGAGTGGAAATAAGTGAATGTTTATTCATTTGGGAATTGTTTTAAAATATTAAATGGAAAAATGAGAAGAACAAAACTCGTCTACAGGTTGTTGTGGAATGCATACTTCCTTGTTCTGATGACATTGTGTTACAGATTGATTGTGAACATTGATCAATTTAATGCACATAATTGTTTGAATTTTACACTGTAGTTGTTCTTTTGGCACAATGATCATTTTGGTTGGTGTTGGATTTTTTTCGTTGATATGGAATGATTTTATGAATTACTTAATTAATTTTATGAACAGTACCCGCTCTCTTTCCCTACCATTATTTCACTTTTCTCTAATTACAACCCCCTCGCCTTCCCACATCCATTTTTCACTCCCTGTTCTTAAAATTTAATTACATTTAAGAGAATTCTATTTTGAAACAGTTTGAAATCACAATTTCTTAGTTGTAACACAATGATATATTCTTTGATTTACAGTATAGTTGATTCTTTGTTGTCTTTGAGCAGTAACAATGATTATTTTCCCTCTCATTTTATCATTTTTCGCTCAATACAAACCCCTCGCATATCCTAGAACCTTTGCTCACCCCCCGCTCATCGATAATAGTTAAGCAATTTGTATGGATTGGATTGCATGAGTCTGATATGTTGTTGAGACAAAATCTATTTCATATTTTTAAGGAGTTGTCATGTATGGTTGTTAAAGGGACTATTTGCTAATCAATCATGCATGCAAGAATGAGCTATTCAAATAAAAGGCTGAAAACCGAGGCACACTATGCCTCTGACAAAGGGAAAGCCACTACTGCCCCTTCCTCACCTTCAAATGATTATGATAAATCAATGTCCTCCAGCATGCAATTGAGGTATGATTGCTCTCATGTGATCAACGAGATTAGGCCTAAAGGCTCCACACAACCTAAGGAAAATCCAGAGAGTTTAAAAGGTGATAGCAACAACAAAGGAAAGATTGCCTCACAGACTGGAAAATATGGATTTTAAGTTTTATTTATTTATCTATTGTTGAGAGCAGTTGACTTCAGGGTTTTGGACAACAGGATTTTTGGATATATTGGTAATATATTTTTGAAAATAATTTCAAATGTCAATGAAATAAATTGTCAAACATGAATGTGATGATGGGAGTCACAAGGATGGGTGTTTTTATTAATTAACTAGTTATGTTATGATTGCTAAGAGCAAAAGTGAGTCACAAGGGGTCCCACCTACTAGTTATTATTTATTTAAAAAACCTTATTATGATTTATTACTTTTCCCCCTTAACTAAAAAGTTGGTTGAGTTTTTAATTAACTCAACTTATGAGGTAGTTCAACTACTTCAACCAATTCTAATTTGCTTAAAGGCAAAAGGAGAGGGAGGAACAATAGGAGTATATAAGGAGAAGCATACTAAGGTTTTCTTTTTGAGTTTATGTTGAGATAGTTCAGTTTTCATTCATTCCTTAATTTATCACAAGCCTAATTCTTTTTTATGATAGTAGGGTCTTATTGTAGACAACAAGATTCAGGGCTGAATTACATCATTCAGACACTTGTTTTTCATAGGTGTTGATCTATCTTTGATAGTCTTTGTAGACTTGTCTGTTTCTGGATTAGTTTTCATGACCGACAAAGGCTATTGTGCAGAGTCGAGTGGGAAACAATCTGTGGCAAGCTGATCCAACTTTTAGAGTTCAGTTTTTGATTTTCTGTTAGAGGTCCTTTTGTATGTTCCATCGGGGATGTCTAAGTTTGACTTTGGTCTGAAATTTCTGCATGAAATTTTGTAAAGAGAATGACTCTTTGGTGAATTGGAATGAAATAAATGATTGCTTTATGTCTCATCTGTCTTGATTATCATATTGGTGTCTTTACTTTTGTCTCTACATTTATTTCAACAACTATTATATTCATAAAATTATATGAAAATGAGTTTTCCAGCAAGTTTTTATTCGTAAAAAAGACTAGATTTTGTGAGTTGGGATTTTATTTTTGATGGCTATAAACATAGGGTGACATTCCCACCTATTTTTTTCTAGCCAAGTAGAATCTGAAAATGCTCGAGTAAGATAAATTCATATCATTTCCTCAACAAAGGTGAAAATACAGAGATTTCTAAGTGGATTGCCAGCCTTTTATAAAGAAAATATTAGGTATGATGAGCCCAAGACCTTGACTGAGGCCATCAGGAAGGATAAATACCTATATGAGCAAGGCCATGGAAGAGAATCCCTGCATAAATCTTGGAAGGATAAGAAGAAGGAGAAGTCCGATCAGAGGAGGAAAGGATTCAAACCTCCCTTCAATGGGAATGAGCATAATAGAAATCATCAAGATCAGTATGCTAAGGGTGAATCCAAGAAAGAAGACTCCTTGGGAAAAAGGGGAAGACCACCAATCCAATGTTGGGGATGCAAATAAGATCACATGTACAAGGATTGCCCACATAGAAAGGACAGAGTGAAGACTGTGCACAATGTCCAAGAGGATACAATAGTCAAATATATGGGGAGAAAATATGATCTACAAGCATAGTACCAATCCAATATAATCGAGGTGGAAGGTAAGATCATAAATCAACCTGTTGCTATTTTAATTGATTCATGAGAAAGTCATTTTTACATTGATCCTAAAATTGTGGATAGATTACATTTGGAGAAAAGTAAGCTTGGAAAATCAAGTTTGGTTCAATTAGCCACTGGAAGCAAAAGGAGAGTCCATGATATGGTCAGAAGTTGTTCAATAAGTCTTAATGGTGTGATTACTAGTGTTGACCTGAATATCATACCCTTGGTGTCTTATGATATTCTAATTGGAATGCATTGGTTGGACAAGCATCATGTTGTCTTAGATTGTCATAGAAAAACATTTACCTATCTTGATGGAGATGGAAAACAAAACACTGTGAAAGGAGTTCCAAGACCCACCTCTATAAGGGATATTTCAGCCTCACAACTGAAGAGATGTTTTAGAAAAGGATGTCAATTGTATGTAGCTCATGTGGAAGAGCCAAAAAATACAAAGGGGCCAAGCCTTGAAGATTTATCGGTACTACAGGAATTTGTAAATGTATTCCAAGAAATACCAGGGTTGCCACCAAGAAGGGAGATATATTTCTCAATTGATTTAGTGCTAGGAACTGCCCCAGTGTCAAAAACACCTTACATAATGAGCACACCAAAGTTAAAATAATTACAAATGTAGTTGGAGGAATTGTTGAAGAAAGGGTACACACGTCCAAGTGTTTCACCTTGGGGAGCACCGATACTTTTTTTCAAAAAGAAGGATGGAATCTTGAGGCTGTGTATTGAATTTATACAATTGAATAAGTATACTATAAGGAAAAAGTATCCTCTACCCAGAATTGATGACCTCTTTGATCAACTAAGAGGAGAAAAGATATTCTGAAAGATTGACCTGAGGTCAGGATACCATCAGGTAAGGATCAAGGAAGAAGACGTTCATAAGACAACCTTTAGAACCAGATATGGGCATTATGAATTTGTAGTGGTTCCATTTGGACTGACCAATGTACCAACTGTCTTTTTGTGCTTAATGAATGGCATATTCATAAATTATTTGATAAGTTTGTCATAGTATTCTTGGATGACATACTTGTCTATTCCAAGTCTGAAGAGAAGCATGAACATCACTTAAGACTGGTGTTGCAAGTGCTGAGAGAACATCAGTTGTATGCCAAGATGAGTAAGTGTTCTTTTTATCAAAAGAATATCCACTACTTGGGACACATTATTTCAGAGCAAGGCATAACAGTAGATCCAAATAATATTGAAGCCATTAGAGGATGGACAACACCCAGAAATGTGTCAGAAGTCAGATATTTTATGGGATTAGCTGGTTACTACAGAAGTTCATAGTAGGGTTCTCTAAGATTGCTCATATCATCACTTCTTTGCAAAAGAAGGGAACTAAATTTGAATGGACACCTAAGTGTGAAGATAA
The DNA here is from genome assembly GCA_032191745.1 of Picea mariana. Taxonomy (NCBI): domain Eukaryota; kingdom Viridiplantae; phylum Streptophyta; class Pinopsida; order Pinales; family Pinaceae; genus Picea; species Picea mariana. The sequence continues at coordinate 3,932 of JASDQU010316788.1, read as the reverse complement.
TTTTAATATGTTGAAGGAATTACTTACTAGTGCACCTGTGTTAAGGATTGTTGACCCAAATGAAATTTTTGTGGTATGTATAGATGCATTTAAGGAAGGACTTGGGGGAACATGAGAGGAACTATGAGAGGAAATATGAGTTCATAAAGCTTAAGGAACATGAGAGGAACTATGCCACACATGAATTGGAGCTTGCTGCCATTGTCCACACCTTGAAGATGTGGAGGGATTATCTCATGGGGAAGAGAGTTGAATTAAGGACAGACCATATTGGCATGAAGTATCTTTTTGAACAACCAACCTTGAACGCCAGGAAAACACAATGGCTGGAATTTTGAAGTGAATATGACCTCGATATCAAGCATATCAAAGGAAAAGAGAATAAAGTTTGCAATGCACTTAGTAGAAGAGTGCATCTCATGCATGCTACTACTGTCAGTATGCATCAGTCAAACTTCAAGAGCAGAATTTTAGATGCTCTTGTTATAGATCAACATTACCTACAGATAAAGGAAAGCTTACAACAAGGATATGTACAATGGAAAATAAAGGAGTATGAGATAAATGAAGATGGATTACTTATGCATAAGAATAGAATCTATGTTCCTAGTTCCAGAGAACTGAGGAATTTGGTATTGAAGGAAATGCATGATGTTCCTTATGTTGGACATCCCGGTTACTAGAAAACAATTACAATAGTAAGAAGCCAATTCATTTGGATGAGAATGAAAAATGATGTTGCTGATTACATCACTCGATGTATGGAATGTTAGAAGGTGAAGGCTGAGCATAGGCACCCAACGAGTTTGTTGCAACCATTACCAACCCTAAAGAAGAAATGGGAAGTGATAACCATTGATTTCATAACTAAATTACCCAGGACAACAAGACAACATGATTCCATCATGGTAGTGGTTGACAAATTAACAAAGGATGCTCATTTTGTTCTTGTAAAAACAACACATACAATGGCTAATATTGCAGAGGTTTACATGAGGGAGATTGCTAGGTTTCATGGGATACCTAGAACAATTGTCTCGAACAGAGATACAAAGTTTAACTCCAATTTCTGGAGGAGTTTGTTTAAAGGATTTGGTACGAATCTAAACTTTAGCACAACATACAATCCACAGTCAAATGGGAAAACAAAGAGGGTCAACCGAGTAATTGAATATATGTTGAGAATGTATGTGATGGATAAGCCATCTAAGTGGGAAGATTACTTACACTTGGTTGAGTTTTCATATAATAATGGGTATCAAGCTTCATTGAGAATGAGCCCATTTGAAGTCTTGTATGGTAGGAAATGAAATACTCCAGTGAGATGGGAAAACCCAACAGATAAAGTGGTACTTGAGCCAGAGTTTCTCAAGAATATGGAAGTCTAGATGGTTAAGATCAAGCTGAATTTAAAGGTAGCTCAGGATAGATAGAAATTTTATGCAGATAAGAACATGACAACTAGAGAATTTAAAGTAGGGGAGCATGTACTTCTGAAAGCGAAGCCCAATAAAATATCTTTGAAATTGGGTAGTTGTACGATGCTGGCATCCAAATTCTATGGTCTATTTGAAATATTGGATAGAATAGGGCCAGTTGCATACATGTTGCATTTCCTGCTTCCATGAATGTGCATAATGTATTTCATGTCTCTTTTCTAAAGAAATATGTACATGATCCTAACCATGTTATTGATTGGAATCTAATTCAGGTAGAGACAGAGGGAGACTTTCAGGTCCAAATAGTGCGGGTATTGGACAGAAAGGTCAAAATGCTATGGAATCGAGTTATAGAGCTGGTAAAGTTCAGTGGACTTGCTACGGTCCTGAAGATTCTACCTCGTAGCATGAAGATGTTGGAAGGTTTGTAGTTGGAAGTAAGCTTGTCATTGATGGCAAGAACATCGATGGCAAAGATCAACATGATCAGCAACACAGTGATAATGGAAGAGTAAACTCCATTTTAGAATTTTGGATACCGGGAGTTGAAGTGTCGAAACACTTCACCACCGAAGTGGTGAAATCGTGAAGTGACGAAATTGCAAGGTGGACGAAATCGTGAAGCGGCGAAGTCGCGAAGGTGGATGAAATCGTGAAGCAGCGAAATCGTGAAGTGGCGAAATCGCAAGAAGATATGGGTCGTAGGATATGGGGTATCTACAAAGGCTCAATAGCCGTTAGATATGGTGAAGCTGCAAGGCGGATAAGTCCAAGAGTCATCCAACTCCCCAAAACTATGAAGGAATCCTGGCCGTCCATCGGGGACAGTCGTGGATCGTTGATCAAGAGGACGCGTGGCGAAAGATCGTCATGTCACTAAATGGAAAGTCAAAGGAATAGGGTTCCCTAACTTCTCGAATTCGTGATATGCAGAATCGTGAAATAATCTCAACTGTTAGATCGAGGCCAAATATGGACCGTTGATTAGGCACAACGAAGGCTCGTGGAGTTGTGAAATTTCGATAAAATCTTGACCGTTGATCCAAGAGGGACGCGTGGCAGAAGATCAGAGCATGTCAAAGCTCCATCTCGGAGTTTCGTGTATCGCCACTTAGAGTGACGAGAACCTCCATCACAGGAATCGCGAGATGCGAACTCACGATAAGATCTGGACCGTCAGATCACTAAGGGTTCTGGACCATTGATCTAAGCTCCATCTCGGAGCTTCGCCTATCGCGACTTGGAGTGACAAGAACCTCAATTTAAGGAACCGCGAGATGCGAATTCACGATAAGATCTGGACCATCAGATCACCAAGAACGTGGACCGTTGATCTGAGCTCCATCTCGGAGATTCACCTATTGCGACTTGGAGTGACGAGAACCTCCATCTTAGGAACAACGATATGCGAAATCACGATTTAATTGCAGCCGTCAGATCAAGGTGTGATCTGGACCGTTGATCCGACTCCATTTCGGAGTTTCACGAATCACGACTTGGAGAGGCAAGAAACATAACCACAAGGACGCTGAAATCACGATATGATTTGAGCTGTTGAATCAAGATCCGATCTGAACCGTTGAATCGTAGAACAAGTGGCAAGCGATTGGAATTTCGTTGACTTGGAGTCAATGGAGCATGGTGTGGAAACTCGTGAAATATGAAGCACCTTTTGGCACAGCCTATGGTCACCGCCGGTGGTCACGAGAAGGGAAGGAGTCAGTTTAGATAAGCTCCATTTCAGAGTTTTGGGGATCGCGACTTGGAGATTCGAGATGCCTCATCTCCAGATTCACGAAATGCAAAATCACGAAAGCGCTCTATGCATAAGCACGTGGTCACAACCATTGGGCACATCGATGGAAGATGGAGGAAGAAGCTAGAGGTGCTAAGCTTCACCACAGGGATCCCGAAATGCCGAATTACAAAATGGAAAAATAGGCACACGATTCTTTATTCTTAAACCAACAGTTCAGGTGAAGTTGAACAAGATTGAAGGGCTACTTTTGCGCTTCTCAATGTAACAGCTAAAACAAATGATGATCTCTGCCAGAGGACTCGAAGAGGACTGAGTGTGATCACCAAAGAAGATGAAGAATCTCAAGGCATCTTCCAGTGGCTTGAGGATTATTGATACAAGCGATTGACAAATTGAAGGGGATTGAAGTCTGTAGCTAAAAACAGAAAGGATAAGCTCATCTAAGACATAGAAGACGAAGAGTCTCGATTTCCAGAGAGGCTGAGGAATCTCAGCATGACATCCAGTGATGCTGAACGCATGTGAAAACTGCCAGAGAAGCTGAAGGGTTACCATGATGATCAGACAGAGCACTTGACATGTGGAGGAGATGAATGCGGTGTGAGCAGGCAGAGGGATTGTGTGCATTGCATGCACAAGTAGCATAGAAGCTATAAGTACACCATATAGAGAAGAGTTGCAGTTGTTGTTAGTGTAGCTGTGATTGTCGTTGTTGAAGGTGATTCATGCGTGAA
>JASDQU010316786.1:8125-21488 GCA_032191745.1 Picea mariana | reverse complement strand
TATTGTTGTCAACTATTCCTCTCTTGAACCCTTTGTCTTGAAGATACTTATCGAGTTTGTAATACCGGGCATGAGGAGCTTGTTTCAACCCATATAAATATTTCTTCAGCTTGTAGAAAAGGCAGGGTTATCTGACAGTTGGAAACCCTCTGGTTGTTCCATATAGATTTCTTCTTTTAGATCTCCATTTAGAAAAGCTGACTTGACATCCATTTGATAGACTTTAAACTATTTATGACAAGCATAGGCAAGAAACATTCTAATAGCTTATAATCTTGCTACAGGCACAAATGTTTTATCAAAGTCCAGTCCTCCTATTTTAGCATATCCTTTGTAGACCAATCTAGCCTTATTTCTTACAATATTTTCTTTCCCATTCATCTTATTTTTGTAGACCCATTTGGATCCTATTACATTTTTATTTGTTCGACTAGGAATGAGTTCCCAAATGTCATTATTTTCAATCTGGTCCAGTTCCTCATTCATTGATTTTAACCAATTTACATCTTCACTGGCTTCATTGAAGTTCTTGGGTTCCACCATGGATATGAAGGCTATATGTGATTGCTTGGTGTCTTTTCTTATCCTCCTCTTGGTTTGTAAACCTTTGTATTTCTCACCAATTATTTGACTTTCAAGATGATTCTTTTGAGTAATTCTGAAGGAAGGATTTGAAGTTGATTATTATCCTGACTCTTCTTGTCTGGGTGTCTATTCTCCACCTGATTCATAATATTCTTGTGACTCTGGGATTTGTTGTTCTTCATTTTCATTATTCTCATCATCTTTTTCATCTGGCTTAGTGCTTATTCTCTGTTGATCTTTTACAATATCTTCTTCATGAATTCAAACATCAATACAGTCTACTAATTTATGCATTCTTTTGTTAAAGCATCTATAACCTTTATTGTTCATTGCATATCCTAAGAAGATACCTTCATAAGCTCTACTATCAAATTTTCCTAGAAGATCATCATTATTTTTGATGTAGGATTTACTTCCAAATAATTTGAAGTGCTTGAAGGATGCAGGTCGACCAAACCACAACTCATGTGGAGTTTTATCATTGTTCGGCCTTAGATGTGATTTGTTCATAATATGAACAACTCTGTGAAAAGCCTCCACCCAGAAGGTTTGTGAAATGTCCCTTTCATTCATCATATCCCTTGCCATCTGCTGAGGAGTACCTAGAATAGTATATTCTCTTTTAATTCCATGTCTATCATAGAATTCTTTGAAATATCTTGACAAAAATTCTCCTCCTATGTCTGAGAGAATTGCCTTTAACTTTCTTCCTATATGATTCTCGGTTAATGCTTTAAACATTTTGAACTTCTCAAACACATCATATTTTTCACTTAAAAGGAAACCCACGTACGTCTAGAGAATTCATCAATGAGCAAAATAAAACAACGTTCTCCTTCAATTCCTTCTTTTCGCGGTGGTCCTCACATATCCATATGAAAAAGTTTAAGTGGTTTCATTGAATATGTGAAGCTCTTCGATTTGAATTGAGCACGAGTCATTTTCCCCATTTGGTAGGACTCACATACATAGTTATTACGCTTAGATATTTTCTTTGTACCTGGAAAATGGTTTTCATGTTTGAGCAGGCCGATTTATTCCATGCTAATGATTTTCTTGAGAAGAGTGTGTATTATTTCTTTGTTCTTCAGATTCAATTATGGTATCTTTTCCTTCACTCCTCCTTGGCAGTTGATTCTCTTTCTTTGTTTCTGCAGGTTTGTTTTTCTTAGTAGTTGTAGATTTGACAAACTTGATGGATTCTTTGTTGCTTGGCTGACCACTACTTGATCCCTCTTCATAACCCAAACCAGTTTCCAACTTTCAATTCCTTTGTTGATTTAGAATGGAGGATAATCCTTCTGAGGCTTTAATACTTGTCAGATTCTGATGATATAAGGCCTGAAATTTCTCTAGATCTTTTCTGGCAGTCACTACTTCAGCTTCCAATTTTTCACCTTTTGTTTCGGCTTCCTTCAATTGTTGTTTGAGGATTTATTCAATATTCTTAGCTTCTTTTAACTTAACCTTCAACATATTAATTTCTTCAGATGGTTCCTTGCATGTTTTCTCATACCTGAGCAATAACTATTTTTGTTTTCATTTCTTTTCTCTGAGTATATCAATCTCTTCCATGGTACTGACAAGTTGTCCTTCAAGATCTAATTTTTCTTCACAGTCAGGGAACTCACTTCTTGTATATTCAGTGTTTAGATATTATAAATCTATTAGCATGATATCATTTATTTTATATTCAATAGAAGAGTCACTGCTTTCATCATCTGAGGGATCATCATCGTTGTTTATACAAAGGCTTTTCTTCTTAAAATTATTCTCTTTATAGACCTTTTTGTGTTTGTGATTCTCTTCATCGTCATATGTCTGATCCTTTCTTTTGTGAGGAAACTTGGATGCAAAATGACCTATCTTACCATAGTTGAAACATTTTAAGGGCATTTTACCTTTGTATTTTCCTGATCCTTTCTTCAGTCTTCTCACAAAATTTGCTTCAATCTCATCTATATCAGAGTGTGTGTTTTTCTCTACTTTAAAATATGTCTCTCTTGTAGTGGATTTACCTTTGGTGATTCTCATTTCATAAGAAGTTAGGGTTCCAAGAAATTGTTCCAGTGTCAATGTTTTGAGATCGACTATTTCCTCTATAGTAGAGACCTTTGAGTTAWGTCTATCAGGAAGACATCTTAAAATTTTCTGGATTAGAAAAGAATCAGCTGTCSTTTCACCTAGGCCTTTCATAGTGTTCAAAATTTMTWCTATATGTAAGAAGTACTTACTGATAGTTTCRTCTTCATACATCTTTAACTGCTCAAACTTYAGTYWRTGAGTYTGAAKTTTTKCCTCTTTCACCTTTTCATCACCTTCATAACTACATAACATTTGTTGAATCACACTGCATGACTTTGAWAAACTCTRCTTCTACAAGCCCACTCRGAATARCATTCATAGMTTTAATGTTGAAKCTRAATTCTAGATTKYCATCCTTATTATCTAGTACAACTGGCTTTACATAACCAGTCTCTACCACATCCCAGACATCTGCACCTAAAGCCATTATGTAAGTTCTCATCCTAACTTTCCAGAAGGAAAAAATTATTTCATTGAACAAGGGGGCCTTATTGGTTGAAGTTCCTTCATAAATTTTCATGTTCAAGCTTACTCATCTACCTTTAAATAAAAGGAACCCACTCTGATACCAATTGTTGGAAATATAACTAAGCGGGAGGGGGGGTGAATCAGTTATAATATAAGCTTGAATTTTTTTTTTATTTTTTCAATCTTTTTTAATTATTATTTAATGTGTTACTGATAACTTAACATGCATAGATAAACAATATTTGATCCATCACACAGAATACACAGAGACACTGATCTATCATGAGGAAACCCATAAAGGGAGAAAACCTCTTCTTCTTAGGATGTCAATCAATATCCAACTTTCATGTACATCATAGTCTTTGAGCTCCAACTCAAATATGAGGCTATAACCTATGATGGCAAGCTACAACTTGCAGAGAGAAAAAACTCTCAAATTTATCTAGCAACAACTAGATGGAAGCACCAACTCCCAGGTTATCTTCTAGCACCAACTAGAATTTAGAGGACTACAATCCTCCCTAGCATCACCCTACCACCTTGATTAAATCTTACAAAACTTTACTTACTTTCTCTGTCTCTGATATGGTTTGTTACAACTCCATGATTCCTCTACCTTCTTCAGCTTCTATCCTCTTTTCTTTTTCTTTCTGCACTCAACAACACACTTTTTCATCTTCTCTTCTTCCTTTTATGGTCTATGTTGCCTTTGCATACTCTTCACTGCGCCACCGATATCCACTTCTGATTCTCTACAACGTCACATACTACCCACATGCCTCACTCGTTAAAAGAAACTTTGTCTCTTCTCTATTCTGCATGTCATTCACACGTCGAGTCATCTTCCTGATCATTATACAAACTCTTCATCTTCTTTGGTTGTTATTCAAGGTTCTTTGGCTTCTATGGCAGTTATCCAGAGAATATTTTTCTTCTCTGTCAGTCGAACTTCTTCGTCTTCTTTGGCTGTTACAGTCAATCGGTTTTGGCTCCTTTGGCTCCTAAGTCTCTTCCTTCTTGTGACCTTTGGCAGTGACCTAGGGTCAATCACTTTGGGACTTCGCATTTCAGGTCATCTGTCGTGAGTCACCCCGATTCTCCCAACTCCCAATCTCCCAAAATTTGAAGTGGAGCTTAGCAAATTTCTAGCTCCTCCCTCGATATGACCTTGGGTGATGAGCTCAAGTGACCATGCGATTGTGGGTGCGTCCAAAAGTGGTTTATACCAAAGAGATTTTCACCCCCCAATTTACCTGGAGCCTCCAGGTGTCCTTTATCCAAAACCATGGTTTCAATTCCGGCCTACCTTCAACTCATTAACGTTCGCCCACCTTCAATCCCCGCAATTCAATGGGATGTCAATCTCATGATATTGACAGTGCTCCTAATCTGACGGTTCAGATATGTCCTTCCTAAATCAACGACTGTGATTTACTTCATGATTTGGGCTATGGGAGTTTCAAGCTCAAGCCCTACTTTCCTTCGCATGAAAATCTTCCGAAGTGGAGGATCTATTGACACCTATATCTTGAATCTATGATCAGGATCGTCTCCGTGAGTATAGCCTTTGGGACTTTCAATTCTCAAATCTCACTTTTCCCATATGACAATCTTCCAGATTTGATGATCTGCAGACACTTGTCCTCCTTAATCTACGATCAGGATCTCCTCCACGAGTCCGGCCTTCAGGACTTTCAATTCTCAAACTCTCATTGTCTCCTAGATCATTTCACTTGGATTCCATGATCTAACAATGCGTGGTCTTCTCTGAATGAATGGTCACAATCCCTTTAGGTATTCGGGTTTCGGAAATCTCAACTTTCCAACCTTTCAACCTTCCTTTTCTCTTCCCTGGAGTTGAAAATACATTGACGTGTGTCCCTTTCAGATCAATGGTCATGATCCTTTCGTGTCTCTGTAATTCGGAATTATCAAGTCTCAACTGGAAATCCTTGAAGCGAGATTTCTCTGAAATCTTAGATCAACGGACACATGCTCCCCTTGATGATCAACAATCGAGATTTGTCTTTGGCGATTTTCATGTTCTCCCCATCCACAAACTTCTAAAGTTGTGGATCTCGCGCCACCTGTCCTTCTCGATGATGGATGACCCCAAACCAATTCGGGACTTTATAAATTTGGGCAAGTGTTGGTGGTAAATATCCCGGAGTAAAATTCCCGTAGTGGTGTCACTTACTTACGTCACTTGATGGCGTTTCATGAGACTAGTAGCTACCACGTGTCACTTAGATTTGTGATTTTCACATACCTAAAATGCTGAATCAACTTGACACTTGTCATTGTCTCATTGTGCCACATGTCCTTGCTAATGTAGTCTTGTTGACGTGGATCCTCATTCATTTCGAGAATTTGGGTATTTCGACTTTTCAAGTCACCAATTCTTCCGAAGTGAGAATCCCCAAATAGTAACCTCCTCGCAACTTTTAGACCCGAACTAAATGTTGTTCGTCGATCATGTTCTTAGATTGACAACTCAATCTTTCCGCAATGCTTCTTTTCTAGCTTATCCTGTCCTTCCACTTCAAAATGATCTAACGACTGTCGTTTACTCCGACTCTCCGGCTCTCTGGAATTCGGCTTTTTCAAGTCTCAAACTAAAAAATCCTCAAAGTGATTTGCTTCGAAGTTGAGGATCGTGTGCCACCTGTAAGTCTTGATGATGGACGGTCCCTTCTTACTTCGAGACTTCAGGACTTTGACAAGTCTGTTGTCCTACGCTCATCCAAAGGCTTAACCTTCATGCATTTATTTCTGGATCCAATGAATGTTGATCCTTGGCGCTCTAATCCAATAGATCTGATCTGTACTTCTCCTCTATGCTTCCTCCGGTCACTGGACGTTGATCTAATGATCATCGGATATTCAGGATTGGTGATCCAACGACCAATATTGTTCTTCCTCCTATGCTTTCTAATCTCTCTGACTTAGAGGGTTTTCTAAGTGTTCAAAGGTCTCAACCTTTTATCCTCCTGCGAGTCTGTCTCTTGGACCTTGGTTTCACTTTTGGAAAGCACAAAGCACTATCTCTTCTGAGATTTGATTTTTGTATATTGTTCACTCCTCCTCCTGAGGTTACACTTCCTTTTGCTCTGCCTTCTATTCTTGCCATCAATGACATGCACACTCTTCCTGTAAACATGCCAACAACTGTTCAAAACACATGACAGGTGATGAATACATGTTTCTTATGTTAAGAAATGAAAGATATGGATTAGTCTCTTTTGGAAATGATGACTCAACTATAATCATTGGAGAAGTCACAGTCAGAATTGGAAAGAAGAATACCAAGGCATAAAATGTTCTACTAGTTGAAGATATGAACCATGATATTCTAAGTGTAAGTCAAATGTGTGACCAAGGTCATAAAATTACATTCGATTCACAGAAGCGAGAGATAAGAAAAGAAGTTTCAGGAAAATTGATTGCAACAGCTGCAAGAACTTCAAGCAACATATATGTATTAAGTGAAATTGGAAATGAAAAGTGTTTTCTAGGAAAGGAAGATGAAGGTTTTCTATGGCACAAAAGAATGGGTAACATAAAATTCTATAACCTCGTCAAAGTCAGCAAAAAGGAAGAAACCAGAGAAATTCCCCAGATCACAAAACCATCCAACACATTATGTAAGCATTGCCAACGAGGAAAGCAAACAAATACCAGGTTCAAATCAAAGGAAAACTCAACGACAAGACCATTGGAAATTGTGCATACTGATCTAGTTGGACCAACTAGAAAAACGAGTTTAAAAGGTGATAAATACTTTATGTTGTTAGTTGATGATTACACAAGAATGACTGCAGTTTTCTTTCTTAGGAATAAGTCAGAAGCATTTGAAAAATTCAAGGTTTACAAGGAAATGGTTGAAAATGAAATGGATTCAAAAATCAAATGTTTGARRTATAATAAGGGAGGAGATTTTACTTSAAAGGAATTTATGGATTTATGCAGCAAGCATGGAATAAAATGACAATTCTTCATTGCTAGGACACCTATCAGAATGGATTTGTTGAAAGAAAGAACAATATAGTACAGGAAATGGCTCGAACAATGTTAATGGATTCTAAATTAATAGATGTTTTTTGGACACATGTAGTGTATACAACAATTCACATTCAAAACAGAGTAATGCTTAGAAATAACAGTAAAAAGCTCCCAACAAGCTATGGAAAGGAAGACCAACAAATGTGAAGCACTTCAGAGTATTCATAAGCAAATGCTACATCAAAACAAAAGATTGAGGAATGGGAAAGTTTGACTCTCATGTGGACAAAGGCATACCAAGCTCCATAGCCTGCAGTCTAATCCTCAGATCTACCTCCCCTTGTATCTTCTTTGCTCAACAACTTACAAAATCGGGTCATACAACTCAAAACATTAAAGATAATTACTAACAACTACTAACGAATTACCCTATATGATATTTTCGTATTTATATTTATACATTTTTGGCTCTTCATCTTTTTTCAGAATAATACCAAAACCCTAACCCTTCTTATGCTAGGTCTTTATCCCATACGTGTGTTGTTCCTCCTTTAGATGTCGCTTTCCTTTGTGCACGCTTTCTTGCAAGCGCGTGCTATTCTTTTTCCAGTTGTTACTTCAGTTTTATGCAAGCTTTCTTTCCCATGATCATTCTTCTTTCCTCTTTGGCCTGGTGCCAACAGGCCCCCAACACTGACATGTGACTCATCCCGAGTCACCTAGTTTCTCTATGCTTTCTCGATCTCCTTAGTGATCATCTAGAACTGTTCCTGCAACTCTGCTTCTTTTGTCAGTGCCTGGGTAGTTTTCTCCTTGATGGTGTCGACTGTTTGAGTTGCCACTTGCTCACTCATCAGTTCTACGCATTCTAGCTGAGTCTGTGTTGTCTATTTTCTATATTCTTTGACCTGCGCAAGTACTTCTGCTACCTGTTCCTACAACGGTTTTATTTGAGCCTGATGCTCTTGTTTCTGTGTTTTCACGGTGATAAGTTCTACTTGTATCTTCTTCAACTCTTGTATTCCCTTGACCCGTTCTGGAATTGGTATCGTATTCTATCGTTGCTTGAGTTCTTGGATCGTTGCATTGATCCTATCCTCCTCGTTGTCCCAGTGTTGGACTTGTGGATCCTCTTCCAGCCTTGTCCAAAGTTACACTGCTTTATCCAGCAAGTTGGCTGCCGTGCTGACCTGTTTTCCTAGCTCCTGCAGCTGTATTGCTACTTCCTGCTTCCTTTACTCCTTCACTGCTAGTGGAGTTGTCTAATTTGTCCACGAAGAGTCTCGATCTCCTTTTGATACTGATCAATTTCCTGTGCAATCTGGTCAATGTTCTCTGTGGTTGGGAGTTCATTTCCTTGTGCAGTAGTTGGGAGTTTCCCAAAAATTTCTTCCACTCTACGTTCCAACTCGTTTCTGTGTTCTTTCTGCTCCTGATTTTCAGATTTGGCCTGTGCACAAACTGTTTCCAGCGCTTTGCGCTTCATTGTTTTTTGTTGTAGATCGACTAAGTTTTTGTGTGCTCATGACTGTAGCTCGTGGTTGACACTAATCTGCAGTTTGTATAATTTTTCTGATGGCATCCATGTCAAGACCAATTGGATATGATCCAAATACTTGAGTGGTGTCTATCAAACATTTGCAGAGTCTGAATGGCTTTGGTGAGCTCTGTGGTTTCACTCTGTTCGTTCTTGTTGTTGTTTCTCTTTTTCTGTTCTCCTTTCGTGAATAGACTAACTGCTTATGTGCTCGTGTGTTGTATGGGCTCGTCATGAATCTTGTTGAGGACACTTCCTCCATTATGCGATTAATGCACCATAACTATAGATTGAATGAATTTGCAAAGATTTCGTACTTGCCATTATGCCTTCTCTGTCATCTCTAGCTGGCACATTTAATGTGACATCCCATCTATGCTTTCCTTGCTTTAATTCTGCCTCATGTTGTCCTGTCAGCCTGCTTTTTCCAAATTTCATTTTCCCACTTGTTTCCTTTTTCAATATATATGTTATATTTTCCCTTGTTGGCTTTGTGTTTCATATGCAGTGTGTCTATCGTCATGTGCACTTCTTTCGGCTATTTTTGGCTATTTCCGGTGTTTTTTTCTTTTTATTTTTTTAATTTTACTATGTGGTGGGTGGTCGATTTTCCTTGTATAGCTTCAGCCAGCTCCCGTTGATCATTCCTTTGAATTCTGCACCTTCTATATCTCTTAATTGTATAGCTCCTCCGTCCGTGACAAATTTTACCTCGTATGGTCCTAGCCAATGCATTCTCAACTTTCCTGGGTGCTGCAACGTTTTACTGTCGTAGAGCAATACTAGATCTCCTTCCTTAAACGTCTTCCTCTTGATGTGGCTGTCGTGCCAAGCTTTGTCTCTTGCTTTCTGTTCTTGTTGATGGAATCCTGCCAAGATTCAGTCTTCCTCCATTGAGAGTAACTGATTCAGTTTTTCTTGTATTGTGCCTCATTCTGTCATTTGTGTAATGGCTGCTACACGTAGGCCGGGTATTAAAAATTCTAAGGGCACTACTGCTTCTTGACCATAGTCTAGTTTGAATGGTGTGTGGCCAGTCATATTTTTTCATGTGGTTCTATACACCCATAGTACTTTTGGTAGCTTGAGATCCCAGTCATCCCTGTTGACGTTGCATATCTTTGTCAAGGCGTTTTCTAGAATTTTGTTGAAGGCTTATACCGTGCCATTTTCCCATGGATGATATGGTGTGATTTTTTGGTGATGAACTTCAAACTCTTCCATCATCATTCAGATGGTGTTGTTTATGAAGTGCGTTCCTTGGTCGCTCATCAAAATTCTTGGGCACCCAAATCTAGTAATTACCTATTCAAACAGAAAGTTTGCAATTGTCTCTATGCTACAATCTTTTACTAGTGCGGCTTCCACCCATATTGTTAGGTAGTCTTTCACGGTGATAATATATCTCGCCCCCATTCTTTTGGTTGGCGGGTTAATGGGTCCCATGAAATCTATCGCCCATTTGTCGAATGCTTGAAGTGTTACTTGTGGTTGTAGTGGCATCTCATCCCTTCTGTTGGGTTTTCCTACCCTTTGAAAGACATCACATTCCTGACAGTATTCTTTCGAGTCTTTGTGGATTGTTGGTCACCATAATCCTACGCGTAGTACCTTCTGCACGGTAGCTTTTCCTGCATAATGTCCTCCTGCTATTCCCTCGTGGGCTTCTGCTAAAATTCTTGGTCATTCGTGGTCTAGTACGTATCTCTGTAAGATGCTATCTATGCCCATATTATATAGATGTCCTGCGATCAACTAATAGTTGTCTACGTGGACTACCAGGTTCTTCTTCTGCGCGGTGGTATGTTCTTGCGGAACAGTACCCGTGGTTAAGTATTGGATGATCTCTGCGAATTAATCATCATCAATCTATACTGAGAATAGATGTGCATCTGGAAAGTTGTCTTCTAAGTTCATTGGTTCCTCTCCATTTGTGACCCTTGATAGATGGTCTGATCCTGCATTCAGTTTTCTTGGTTTAACTATTACTTCAAATTCGAATTCTTGGAATAGCAATAACCATCGACAGATTCTCCCCCCCAACACTGGCTTGTTGACTAGGTATTTTAGGGCTGAGTGATCTGTAAAAATCTTAAAGTGTTTTCCCAATAGGTAATGTCTGTATTTTTGTAGTGCATAAACCATATCTGGGCCTTCTCTTTCTGTCGTGTTATAATTATGTTCTGAATCTGATAATTTTCTTCTTATGAACGCTATCGAGTGATCCAAGTCAACTGCTCCTAGTTGTGATGAGATAGCTCCAAGTGCTATCGTTGATGCATCTACATGTACATGGAATGTCTTCCCCCAATCTGGAAATACCAATATTGGTGCGGTGACCATCTTTTCCTTTAGGGTATCCAGACCGTGTTTGCATTCATCATTCCATTGATACTTTGTATCTTTCCTTAACAATTTTTCCATTGGTGTTGTAATCTGTGCATAGCCTTTGATGAATTTCCTATAATATCCCGTATGTCCTAGCATTTCTCTTAGTTGAAGGACTGTTTTCAGCGCTGGTAGATTAAAAATGACTGCGATTTTGGCCAGATCCACTAGCAAACCTTGTTTTCATACTATGTGTCCCAATTGTATTCCAAATGGTGTTCCAAATATCCATTTCTTGATATTCAGTGATATCTGACACTTTCTACATCGTTCTAGCATCAGTTGTAAAACTTCCGCATGGTTTTTCAACAGGCTATAGACCGTCCAATCATCCAGGTATACTTTGAGAAATTGGTGGATGAATTCCTTAAATGTTGTGATGACCACTCTGGAGAATATCGTAGGTGCATTCTTCAGTCTGAACAACATGACTGTATACTGGTAAGATCCCCATTCAGTCACAAATTCGGTCTTGTGTTTATCCTCCTCTGCTATCTTAATCTGATGGTATCTTGAGAATCCATCAGTGAATGAGTAGGCTTCGTGGCCTCCTACGTTCTCGAGTACTTCATTCATAAACAGTGTGGGGAATGGGTCATATAGGCATGCATCATTCAAATTTCTCAAGTCGACGCATATCCTGATCCCTCTTCCCTGTTTCTTTTCCTATACAACCGTCGGACTTATCCATTCTGATTCTTTGACTAGTTCAATGATGTCATCCTTGAGCATCCTATCAATCTCGTCTTTAACTTTCTATTTATATATGGGATTCAATCTATATGGTCGTTTTTTAATGGGTCTCGCATTAGGTTTGAGTGGTATCTTCATTTCTCCTAGTTCTCAGGCTATGCCTTTCATCTCTGTAAAGATTGTAGGAAAAAGGTCGTTGTATTCGCCCAACAATTATGTGATACTTTGTTAGGGTCCTAACCTGCACATAGGTAGAACAATATATTCAGATGTAATAAAGGTCAATATTAATAAGGCCTTTCAATAAAATAGAATAAGGCGGATGTAAGAAGACCTAATAGAAGCTTCTTCTTCTAAAAGAATCTTCCTCTAGATGCTTCTTTTTAGTATAAATAGGAGTTGAGGGTATGAGAACCCTAGCTTGGATATTATTGTAATAGATATCTACTCAAATGGAAGTTTCCCCCTCCAAGAGGCCTGTGAACATTGCTTTCAGATTCAAAGTGCTATTTCTGTTGTTATTCTTATATCATTCCAGTGCTATTATGGTGAATGTTCTAGTTATATTGCTATTATTCTGCCATTACTAGCATTTTATTTCAGTTCTGCATATATTTTATATCTGGTATATTACAAGTGGTATAAAAGCACTTTCCTCGGCAGAAAGTGTGGGTTAAATTTTTTTTCAGGGTAGAGACATATTTTGACGTCTTTAAGCTGCAGAGATATGTCATTACGTGCATAAACCCACGGTTGAGGGATTCATACATGCAGGAAATACAAGTGGTACTTAAGCGCACATCTGTCGGCCACCCTTGTAAACCCTGTTGGTACCCCTTCGAGTGGTAGCGCATCAGACAACACTTGTGTACAGATAGGCCTAGATTACCTGAAGCCCTATTTAGATAAACCGAACAGTCGCCTAACTGCTATAGTGTCACTAAAAAAAGCACTTGGGAAGATACTCTCTAGTACCTGGGTAGTCAGGTAGTATGGCTAAGGGTACAGTCTATCCTCCTTATTTAGTTCCCTAAGATATTGGGTCGAGTACTACTGTTGGACCCTACTTGTATATCAGAGAGCTATAGCACAAGGCAAACCCTTGTCTATAGAACCCTTGAATACCTAACCCTTGGGGGACAAAAACATAAACAAATTAAAACAGACAAGATCTATTACCATGCAACTGTGTTCCAGTTGCCAAGTAAATACACATTTCTTTCTGGTTAAGCATTTGGGAATTTCCTCTCTATAGTATTCTTCAGACATGATTATAAATCTGTTGGGCATTTCACCATTATTTGAGACCTATTCCATTGGATTCATCTCTTTTCCCTTCTCACATTCATCCATATCATTTTTTTCGGCCAAAATGTTTTACCTCGCTCGCCCATTTTCAGTTTCCTCATCCTCATGGCCCATACTCGTAGCCAAGACTTCGAAGCTCACTTCAACACCTTGCAATCTGGTCTCATTGAGACCCAACAAGAAGTGAAACAACTTAGTGCCAATGTTGTCGCCATCAATACAACCATGCAATCCTCAATGGGAAAAATCAAACAAGACCTCACCACCCAGCTTGAATCAGTCTTTTCGGCACTCTGC
>JASDQU010316784.1:652-13316 GCA_032191745.1 Picea mariana | reverse complement strand
GCACCCCACGGCGACACACTCGAACATATAAGTCCTACATCCACCAACTCCTTTAGTTGCATTTTCAACTCCTGTAACTCCAGGGTCGACATCCGATAAGGCGTTCTTGCTATCAGTTCAGTCCCCAATTTTTGTTATATGGTAAATTCCAAATCCCTCCTAGGTAGCATCCCAGGTAACTCCTCAAGGAATACGTCTACAAACTCTCACACCACCAGAAGGTGTTCTATACCTTCTGCTACTCCCTTCTCATTTAACGCAAGGATCACATAAATCTTACATCCCTTGTGCATCCTTTTCCATAGCTACAAGGAAGAGATGAACATCAGGGAAACTCCCTAGTCCTGACCTATGATCATGCGTCTCTGTCCCTCATCATCGATCAGGTTCAATCGTTTCATCTTACAGTTGAGTATCACCTCATGCGATTACAACCACTCGATACTGATCACAACGTCATAAGATCCTAAGGTCGTGACGTACAGGCTGGCCCTAGTGACCAACTCTCCTAGGTTAAGGCTACATCCTGCAACCTTCCCACCAACCTTCTGTTTGGATCTTGAATCCATTTCTACAAATCTAAACTCATCCCGTTCGACTGCCTTTACCTTAATTATTTTTAGCATTGCGCCAGAAATGAAACTCTCTGTAGCACCTCGATCTATCAAAATACTAAGTGTCTAGTTAGCGACAGTAAGGAGGTCGTTGTTGAGGTGTTGGTCACCGAGGTGTAGTGGAAGTGGTTCCTCTCTAGAAGACATGATATCCTAGTGAATTTCCCGTTGGTGTCTGATGCTGCTACGCACTAGATGACACATGCCCTGATGGTCTCGCTGGAGTCCTGCTCTAATCCCCACTGATAAGCCCCTCTTCTGCTATGAGGGCCTCTTGAAAACATCATGCAAGGTTTGAGGAATCAAAATCATAACCTTTTCACAAATGCTGACATTAAGGCCCAACACAAATCTGTTGACCTTACGTTTCATGATATTCAAGTGTAGAGAATACCGATGCAGCTCCATAAAATGGGCCTTGTAATTGGGCATCGTATGACCGCCCTGTCACAAGGTGTTGAACTCATTGAGTTGATTCTCAATGAATTCCTCCAATAGATACCTCTCTCGGAACCATTCCCGGAACAGTTCCCATGACACATCTTCGATGACCATGTTCAATTGCGGCAGGAGCGTCTTCCACCATAGAAGAGTGGTCCCCTTCAGTTGAAAGACCTCCATGCAGACCTTCATGTTGGAGGTTTAGTCACGAAGTGAAAATAAAATCTCCATATTCTCCAACCATGCCTCGGTGGCTGTGCCATCCAGGGCACCAAAGAACTCAGGAAATTTGATCTTCTCAAGTTCGCGATGAATACTACCAGTACTGATTGGAGCTCATTATGGACCCTCAGGGGGTGACGATGCCCTGGCCTCATCTCTATCCAAACAGATGATCAGTGCCTCAGACATCCGCTGAAAGGACCTCATAAACCCAACCACATCACCCACAGCTATATGTTCCTGCCTGACAACCTATTCGTCTCCCTGGGGGTTAGACCCTTCTAGCGTGGGTGCTACTGAAGGTGTCACGCCTCCTCCCCTGGCACCACATCGTGAATCTCTATAGTGTCATCTAACCATGCTTATCGCATGGGCCGGTTAAGTTTTAATTAGCGCTAGGTTATTACTCAAGGGTTTACTGTAGTGGAAAGCATGGTGATCCACAGTCGCAAGGTTGAACCCACTCTGATACCATATGTAATGACCCCCATCGTTACCACTACATACGACGCAAGGCAAGTACAATTTTGTTTTTTGTTTTAAGAAGAAAGGCAATCAATGACATCAATTAATCAACACAACTTGACGACAAACACAGCTTACGCATTCATGCAACAGACACCAATGACTCAACATACTAGCACATCATGCAACTAGACGAAACATGCAATAATAAATAGATAGATAAAAATGGCTACCCTCCCGACACAAGAAAGACAACGCCTACCAGCTAAAGGAAAACATCAACAACCCGACACAACAGCTTCGACGACCAGTAATTAGAAACATGTATGGAGTGCAAAATGAAACGCATTAAGGCGTTACAAAACCAAGTACCAACATTAATTACAACGAACAATATGGCCACATCAAGAAGCACAAGAATCCAACCAGGTTATCATTCACATATATCCGTCAGGGCATGCAATGATCCCCTCATCAGGAATCATGTCATCACAAGGCAATAGGCATGGCAACAAACATGATGCAACATAACATATCTAGACCTTTAACCCAAGCTAAATCTCTCGTGCTCGGAGACCTAATTATCTGTTCAAAAATGACAGGAAGACTATACCCAAGCACCCAATAAACAAGTCGACAAGACGCAAAGTGACATAATTCAATAATTAAATTGCGCAACCAACCGAAGGATCTTTTTGTTTTCGTATGAGGCACCTTTTTAGGAAGTCTCCCACATAGTAAACAAATTAATTGAATAATATCTAAAAATTTCATGTGCACAGATATTCCATTTTCATTCTCTATAGTAGAATGTTATTGAAAGCTAGCTTACTCATAAGTGATATAAGAAATTAGCACTTACATTTTGTTACGCCAAAATACGTTTACCATCATAAACAAAGTAAGGTAATATATTAAGAACATGAATTCAAGCGGTTTCCTTTTGGATCAAATAGAACTTCCACCTCTTCTTATCTGTCAGTTTAAAATTAGTTGTCCAGAAATCATTATGTTATCTAGCAACATATGCTAACTAAGAATATTGCTATCTAACGACAATATGCTAACTATCAACAATATGCTAGCCAACAATATGCTAACTAACAATATCCTAACTAACATAGCTATCTAACAACCATATGCTAACTAACAAATGCTATCTAACCATATGCTATCAACAATAAAATCGTTGTCTAATCAACAGATAAAATCGTTGTATAATTAARTMGCCATCCATTAATGTTGTTATATTACTGCKATCCATTCCATTTCRRAAATCRCTAATTAGCAAMRATTCACTATCTAACAAATKATATATATCGCTATCCATTATGCTTTTRTATTACTGTATCCAGTCCATTTCTGAAATCGCTATTAAYAAAKATACTATCTAAACCCAATAAATTTGTTGCCTATGAATACATTATGTGGTTGTCTATTAATATATGACATGTTGTCTATCAAAATATGGTATTACTGTCTATTTAAAAGGCATGGTGTCACAGTCTAGTAAATGCATGATATTGCGGAGTTAACATGACATATGCTATTGTTGTCTATTAAAGGTATGGTATCACAATCTAATAAATACATGAAATKGCCGAGTTAATTATGATATTCAAATCGTTGTTGGACACAACAACAATTATAACGTTGCCTTTTACCTATTAAAAACACTGCCATTAACATGTAAAACGTTGTCTATCATACATGATAGCGTTTTCATACAATATAATATACAAGATCCCTGTCAACATATTTATTGTCAACAATATTAACTTGCTACCCATTAATAAATGTAAGTCTAGAAATAAAACCATTGTCAAACATAGATCTAAAAACGCAGTCACACACAGTCATTTATTAGATAAAAATGCAGTCACCCATAGTCACAAAACACAGTGATGTTATGGAAAAAACGATTGGGAAAAAACCGATTTGGGAAAAACAATTTCTTCATAGATTAATCCTTCAAGGATTAATCGTTCAAAGGTTATTCATTCAGCATTAATCTCAGTCAAACGTAGAGATATTCTGGCAAAAATGATTTAGGTAAAAATGAATATGGGAAAAATGATTTCTTCATAGATTAATTAGTAGAAACGAATATGGGAAAAACGATTTCTTTAGAGATTAATCATAAAAAGATTAATCATTCAAAGGCAGAGTGTAGACATTCAAAATAATCGTAGAGTTGATCATTCAAGAAAATGCAGAGGTAATCATTCAAAGGAAATGCAGAGATAATCATTCAAGGAAATGCAAAGGTAATCAGAGTTTAAACAATAAAAAATAGTGGAGTTAATTGGAATTTAACCAATCAAGACGCAGAGAACCAAACAACTCTAAGAATCAACGCAGAGAACAAATGATGGTGGACAAGAGAGAACAAACACCTAGGAGAGAATTCCTTGTTGGGAAGAGAATGATCCTACAATTATTATCCATGCACAAGAAAACAAGGCATTTGAATCTAAGTCTTTAAACACCGGAGTGACGACCATCGATTCGACTCCTAGCCGACTGCTCAGGCACATGCTAATAAATTAAAGGATCGTGGATCAGAGGATAAAAACACAATCTGCATCCAGATATTCTCCGCAGAGAAGCAAATAATGAAATAAAATCACAAACAAGGAATAAAGAAAACACGGGTAGGAGATACAAGAACGCAGGCAAGGTTTTGAGTCTGGAGATCATTTTGGCCATGCGCAATAGACAGTAACTTATAAATAAAGGGTATAGTGGATAGCAAGGGTTAATACTGAATAAATCAAGTGACAAGGGGGTTACAATTACCGTGGGATGCATGTGCAAGAAAACTCATGGCAATGAAATCTTCAACGGAGTATAAAATATTAAACATGTGTAAATTAAATTTAATTGCAAGTAACAACTTTAACAGGTGTACCTTAGCCAAATGTGAATGCTCTGAGTCGTTGTCCTACAGACGCTCGGTCCATCTCCCGCTTGTTGACCGGTGTGACCTCACTAGTACCTCCCAACCAACACTATGGGTACTCTTCTTCCCCCTGAGCCCCCCAAGACGCAAAGGGGCCATGCACACAATACCAGAGAATGATAGCAGCCATATCACCTAGAAAGGTTGATCTACCACTCGTTACCCGAGCTAGGTATCCCAACCTCCACAAGCGAAAGTTCAGTCAACATAAAATTTCAGCAGCATAACGTTACGCAAAAATATGTGATCCATAATCCTCCTCCTCCATCCCTTTTATAGAGTTTTTCTTAGTAATTAGTTTATGAAATTCTCATTAAATTCCTTTTTCATTGAATTAATTTTGAAAAACCTCCCCCGTACACATGTCGCTCAATCCCCTAGTTGCACCAGAAAATCAATTTTATTAATTAATTAAGTATTCCTATTTCCCTCACCCACCAAGAGCATTCCTAAAAATGCTTCTCGGTGTCCCAATATTCCCTTACAATTCTTAAATGACTTACACCTTACTTAATTAATTTTTGAGTTCATAAATAGAAAGTCCCAAAGGATAGATTCCTTACTAAGTTAGGCATTCAACTTTTTTTTTAAGTCTCCTCGTTTCTTTGAGTTTCCCTTTTTCCTTAAGTTTCCTTTTTCTTTTAAGTTTCCCCCTTTTTCCTATTTAACTAAAAATCAATTTAGAAAGTGTATATAAATATAATGTCCCCCACCTCTTGAAGAAGAGGTCCAGGAAGACTTAGTGTTCTAGACATCCCCACTAGACCATAGTCTCATACAACATGGGGAAAGGTCAACTAACTCAATGTTATATTTTGAGGTTGACTTGGGAAAAAGGGAAAAAGGATAAAAAATAACTCAATGAAGAATTAGAACGTTGAAGGTTGAGTTAGGAGTTGAACCCAGGGGTTAAACTAACTTAACAGGGAAATAGAATGGAAGTATAAAGGAAAGGCTAGGGTGCACCTTTCACTCATCTTGGATATTTGGTATTTGCTTGTTGAGCTCTTAAGCACACAGTTTTGAGGCTTTTGATATTACAAACCCTAGAGAACAACAAAGTGGTGAAAGATTCCAATCACCTTGTTCCAAGCTTGGTCTCGGGGCTGAAATACTCCACCCACACCATTATACACTCATCACAGGTTCCATCATCGATCCAGGAGGGTAGCATGGTCGTACCATTCATGGTTTTCCAGCAGGGGCGCATCATTGCACAAGGAGAAGTTTGATCCAACATTGTGAGAGAGCCTTGAGACATTCCAACACTTGGGTTTTTCTTGCAGGACCTTGCTCATTAGTTTGGAGGTATTTTTGAGGAGTTACTTAGGGCAGATTATTAGCTACAGATTTGGAACGACTTTGAGAGAAGGAGGGCATATTGGTGATTGAGACATTCTCAGATCTAGGGGGTTATACATCAGATCTGATTGTGAGACTTCTCCAGGCGACTTGTGGCAGCCCGATATATCATCCTAGAGAGTTTTAGAAGTTTTGGAGGCTTCCTTCATCTAGGCCAAATTATTGGCACTTCAGGGTTTCAGGAGGGCAAAATCTTGATTAGGGTTTTAGCAGTTGGAGGAGAAAGACTCAGCATTTGGGCTTCATACTTCAGGGAGGGATTTCCCTTTCCTTGATATATCTTTTGATGGAGTTTGGCATCACTTGGAGGTCTTATTCAGTTAGGCCAAAGCCTTGGCCTTCTCATCCATCCTACAGGATGTGCCAACAGCTAGGGGGGTTGGACGTAACCCTAACATATTTTGTATTTGGGATTTTATCTCATATTCATCCTTTAGAGGCTTGTTGAGCAATTTCAGGAGCATTTTGTGGCAGCTCATATCTTTTATATTGGAGCCATATGATGTTATTCCAGATCTGCTTCTATATTGTATCAGGTTCTTGCTATTCTTAATCAAAGGGTCAGATCTTTTCTTTGGTGTTCCATATCTTGTGTATTCATTATATCTTGCATGGTACTGAGCATATCTTCATGAATTGTGTTGAATAAATGAAAATAACCCTAAGGCCGAAATCTAATAGGCCAACCTGCATACAAAAACAAACAAATGGTTAATTCAATGGTTAGCTAGTGTTCCCAAGCAAAAAATTGGCTTGGGAACATTACAGTGGTGCCAGAGCTATGATTCTCCCATCCTGCGAGGATTATCGCATGAAGAAGTTCAGTGGTATCTATATGGGCCGAAGGAAGAAACATATAAGTGAAACAGAAGCCGAGATGGAGGGTTCAGGTGATGACGTTGAGCCACAGGGCTTAGCATTCTTGGCACAAGAGTTCCATAAGTCCATAAACCAGATAGAAAGTTAATTGGTCACCTACATACAAGAAAATCAGGAAACACACCTTAGGGACTAGGCCATGATAGCTGAGACCTTGAGGAAGGTAGATAAAAACCAAACAAAGATAGCATCAATGTTGATGGACATGAGTCACAAAGGGAAAGGTCCAGAGGCATATGACAACAGGGAAATAGGTGGATCTCATGGAGGAAATAGGTATCATCCAAAGCACATTCCCTATCATCATTTTGAGGGGAGCCATGGAGGGGGAGCACCACAGGGACAAGTAGGTAGAAGGACAACTCCTAGACCATACTTTCCCACGTTCACAGATGAAATTACACATCATGAACCCACATATGACTTTGTTGAGAAAATGGGGCAATGTATCAGGGAATACAATGATTTGAATATGACAATTCAGAGGTAGATGACACTAGATGAATACTGTCAACTCAAATTCAAAAACAAACCTAGACAAAACCACAGGAGAAGTTATGAGTTTGAGCATAGGGATGGGAAGATGGAGTTTCCCTACTTTGATGGATCAGCCAAGATGACTGCACAGGCATGGGTACATAAACTAGACACTTATCTGCAGCTTAACCCTATGAGGGAGATGGAGGCCATCAAGTTTTCCACCATGTATTTTTATGGAAAGGCTCATGATTGGTGGTATCATGGATTGACCACACTAGGCCACAATTAGATAGTGGAATACACAGAGTTTACTCAGAGACTCATTGACAGGTTTGACCAGGGGGATTCTGAGTTACATTTCCAAGAGCTCACACAACTCAGACATATAGGGGAACCAGAGGTGTACATTGAGGAATTCCAGAGGCTAGCAGTCATGGTGCAGGATGTGTCACAAAACAAACTCGTTATTCTCTTCACTGATGGGTTGATGGAACCCTTGAAGGGTTGGCTAAAGGCTTTTAATCCTAACAACCTACAAGATGCTATCTAGAGGATGAGAGACCTAAGACCAGCTGCAAAGCCAAAATTTGTGCCTAGACCACCTCTTAACATTGGGGGAAGAGACCAGAGACCTCCAATGAACCCAGGGGGACATGACCCAAGGGGGTTTGACAGGGGAAGAGACAGGATGGACGAGAATACTAGAAGAGAATTAAGGAGGAAGAAGCTATGCTACACATGCAAGGAGCCATGGAACCCATCCCACAAATGCATGGGCCATGGCCAAGTGCATTACATAGAGGTGACATATGACAATGAAGAGGATGAGGATTTCGGACACATCCAAAACATAGGGACAGACACCACTGAAACTACAGAGGAGGAGGCTATAGGTCATGAAAGTATGGCAGAAGAGAGGGATACTTTGGCATCCATTAGTGGGGTGCCCAAGTATAACACCTTCATAATGAGAGGGGTCTTGCAGGGGAAAAAGGTGTTAGTGTTGATTGATGGGGGAGCCTCTCACAACTTCATTGACTCAGCGTTGCTACAGAGGAGGCATATACCCACGGTTGAATTTAAAGGATTCAAGGTGGAGGTAGCAGGTGGAATCACCATGCCTTGTAACAGGTACATTCTAGGCATGAAGCTTACATTGGGGAGGCATGATTTGGTACAGGATATTTATGTGATGGACCTTTCGGACACAAACATAATCCTTGGAGTATAGTGGCTCAGTACATTGGGGCCTATCACTACCAACTACAATACCATGGAAATTTCTTTCATAGAGGAGGGTTGACGAAAGGTGGTCCTTAGAGGCATGACAGGTAACTCAACCAAGGTAGTCACAACCAAGAGGATGGAGGCCATTTTCAAGAGATATGAGATCATGTATGCTGCTAAGTGAAAGATTTTGGCACGTGTGGAAAATATAGGGAAAATTAACTACAAACCAGAGATTTAAGAAATCATTGACAAACATGGTAAGGTGTTTGGACCTATCCCACCAAGTTTACCACCCGACAGGGAATTTGAGCATATCATTGAGTTGGAGGAAGGATAAAAACCAGTCATCACCACACCTTACAAACACCCAAAGAAGTATAAGGATGAAATAGAAAAGGAAATCAAGGATCTCTTGGACATGGGGCACATCAGACCAAGTTCTATCCCTTTTGAATATTCAGTGGTGTTTGTCAAAAAGAAGGACAGAACCATACGCATGTGCATTGACTTGAGAGCACTAAACAAGAAGAAAATCAAAAATAGGTATCCAATTACAAGGATTGATGAGCTCCATGGGGTTGTTTATTTCACTAAGATTCACCTGTTCTCTGGTTACCATCAAATCAAAATGAGGGAGGAGGACATCCTGAAAACTTCTTTTAGGTGTCATTATGGCCACTATGGGTTCTTGGTGATGCCTTTTGGGATAACCAATGCCCCAGCCACGTTCCAGTCATGTATGAACCATGTCTTCAACAAAAAGTTGAGGAAGCATCTCCTTGTATTCTTTGATGACTTACTGATCTATAGCAAGATGTGGGAGCAACATCTTCAGCATGTGGACCAGATATTGACTATCATGGGGGATCAATCACTATATGCCAAGGAATCCAAATGTGAATTTGGAATGACAGAGGTCCTCTACTTGGGACATATTATTGGGGTGAAAGGAGTACAGGTGCATCAGGAGAAGATTCAAGCCATAATGGAGTGGCCTACAACTAAAACCCTTACAGAATTGAGGGGATTCCTAGGTATTTGCACTATTTACAAGAAGTTTGTCAAAGGGTTCTCACAATTTTGTGCATCTCTAACCGATTTGACCAAGAAGGTAGCTTTCAAATGGAATGAGGAAGCACAATTTACATTTGACAAGATGAAAAAAGTGATGAGCACATGCCCAGTTTTGTCCTTACCAGATTCTGTCTAACCTTTCACTCTGGAGTGTAATGCCTCAGGAGAAGGCATTGGGGTCATACTGATGCAGAATAGGAACCCTCTTTCCTATGAGAGCTGAAAAATAAGGGGACCTGAGTTACTTTACACCATCTATGACAAAGAGATGATGGCCATCATGCACACCTTGGCCAAATTCAGGAAATACTTGGCCGGTGCTAGATTTGTGGTGAAATCGGACCACAATAGCCTTAAGTACTTCTTGGAGAAGAAGGACTTAAATGAAAGGCAACAGAAATGGGTGAGCAAGATACAAGCCTATGACTTTGAAGTTGAATTCTTTAAAGGGAAAAACAATGTGGTGGCAGATGCATTATCTAGGAGGCCATCAATCTATGCCATGACAGTTTTATTAGTTGATTGGAAGGACTTCCTTGTGATAGAATACTCAAAACATCAGCTTCCTTGTCAGGTGATGGATGGGAAAATACAGGATGATAACTTCAGGGTCATCAATGGAATTATCTATTACAAGGGCGGAATATTTTTGGTTCCTGAATCGGCCTTCAAGGCCAAGATATTATAGGCATGTCATGACTCACCGATGGCAGGGCACCAAGGGATTGGAAAGACATACATGAAAGTAAGGGATAGGTTCTCATGGAAGGGCCTCAAAGAGGATGTGATGAATCATGTAAAGGAATGAACTAGTTTCCAGGAGAATAAGGATGAGCACATTCACCCAGTAGGACTACTGCAACCCTTATCCATCCCAGAGCACAAATGGGAGAGAATCTCCATGGAATTCATCACAGGGTTTCCAAGGGCACAAGGTAAGGACTGTATTTTCATAGTGGTGGACAGGTTGATGAAATTTGCACACTTATTCTCCATTACTACAGACTTCAATGCAACACAGGTGGCCGAGTTGTTTTTCAGAGAGGCCTTCAGACTACATGGGGTACTCAAAACCATTGTTAGTGACAGGGACAACCGATTTATGAGTACGTTTTGGTAGGAGTTATTCAGGATGGTTGGTACATCTTTGACCCCTAGCACTAGCTATCATCCTTAGACAAACGAGCAGAACGAAATAGTCAATAAATGGGTAGAAGGGTATCTCATGAACTATGTAGTAGGGAAACAGAAGGCATGGGTCAGGTGGCTACACTTGGGGGAATACTATTACAACACTACCCATCACATGTCCATAGGCATGACCCCATTTAGGGCATTGTATAGTTATGACCCACTCTCTCTTCCAGAGATTGCTTTTGGTGACAACAGAGCCCCCATGGTACAGGATTGGGTACAACAGAGTTAGGACATCCTCAGGGAGTTGAAGGATCATTTATAGAAGGCAAAGAATCAACAATAGGTCCAAGAAGATAAACACAGGGTAGAACATACCTTTGAGGTTGGTGACTTGGTCTACCTAAGGCTCCAACCATACCGACAAGATTCTATACAAAGAAGTGGAGTAGGAAATATCCAACCATGTTTCTTTGGGCCCTACAGGATCAACAGGAAGGTAGGGGTTATAGCTTATCAACTAGATCTCCCACAGGGTAGCAGGATACACAAGGTTTTTCACATGTCCTGCCTGAAGAGGCCCATCGGCCAACACATCACCCCACTAGAGGTGATGCCACCTCTACATGAAGAGGGGAAACTAGTTTTGGTACCAGAGGATATATTGGAGGTTTGGGAGAAGAAGCTCCGGAAGAAAAGAATCAAAGAATACCTGATAAAATGGAAGGATTTGCCCATGGAGGATGCCACATGGGAGAATGAACAGGAGGTACAGGAAACATGTTTGGAATTGCTTATGGACAAGAAATTTCTAGCAGGGGAGATTGTAATGTCCCCCACCTCTTGATGAAAAGGTCCAGGAAGACTTAGTGGTCTAGACATCCCCACTAGACCATAGTCTCATACAACGTTGGGAAAGGTAAGCTAACTCAATTTTATATTTTGAAGTTGACTTGGGAAAAAGGGAAAAAGGATAAAAAGTAACTCAATGAAGAATTAGAACGCTAGAGGTTGAGTTAGGAGTTGAACCCAGGGGTTAAAATAACTCAACAGGGAATTAGAATGGAATTATAAAGGAGAGTGTAGGGTGCACCTTTCACTCATCTTGGATATTTGGTATTTTCTTGTTGAGCTTTTGAGCACACAGTTTTGAGGGTTTTCAGATTACAAACCCTAGAGAACAACTCAATCGTGAAAGATTCCACTCACCTTGTTCCAAGGTTGGTCTCGGGGATGAAATACTCCACCCACACCATTCTACACTCATCACATGTTCCATCATCGATCGAGGAGGGCAGCAGGGTCATACCATTCAGGGTTTTCCAACAGGGGCACATCATTGCACAAGGAGAAGTTCGATCCAACATTGTGAGAGAGACTTGAGACATTCTAGCTCTTGGTCTTTGCTTGTAGGACCTTGCTCATCAGTTTGGAGGTATTTTGGAGGATTTACTTCGGCCAGATTATTAGCTACAGATTTGGGACGTCTTTGAGAGAAGGAGGGCATATTGGTGATTGAGACATTCTCAGATCTAGGGGGTTATACATCATATCTGATTGTGATACTTATCTAGGTGACTTGTTGTAGCCCTATCTATCATCCTAGAGAGTTTCAAAAGTTTTGGAGGCTTCCTTCATCCAGGCCAAATTATTGGCACTTCAGGGTTTCGGGAGGGTGCAGTCTTAATTAGGGTTTCAACAGTTGGAGGAGAAAGACTCATCAGTCAGGATTCATACTTCAGCGAGGGATTTCCCTTGCCCTGATCTATCGTTTGGTGGAGTTTGGCATCACTTGGAGGTC
>JASDQU010316782.1:0-10897 GCA_032191745.1 Picea mariana | reverse complement strand
TTGTATTTGCATTTCATTACTAAGGAAAAGAGAACAAAGCATAGGTCTCACCTTCTAGCTATTTTTTCTCTCATATTGGGTTTCCCATGGTACATCTTATGTTCATTTGTGTGGATGGCATGTTCATTTGCTTAGTCTTTCATTTTAATATTTTAGTTATTTAATTAATTTTGAGCAGTAAGCTAGAGATAATAAATATGGGATCTAAGGAAATAAACTTGATATTAAAATATTTTTTAGAATAATATAAGTTTCTTGTGACGAGTTTCTCCAGTGGAGTATCCAAAATAGTTTATAGATCATATTAGTGTTGGACATTGGGTTAATCACTTATCGCAAGTTTTGCGACATGGGTTAACCCCCTCTCCTAGATCTTAAATATGGCGATTGTGGCAGACACTAACGCTTGCAGGTTTTGGTCTAACAGAAATTAGAGTCCAAAAAATGGTATCAGAGTGATAGGTCTTGAGTTAGAAACATTCTTGACATGTGTTGCAGAGGAGATTGTTGGACATTGGGATTAGTGCTTCCCGTGAGTTTCACAACATGGGTTAAACCCCTCTCATGGATCCTAACTTTGGTGATTTTTTTGGAGACTAATTCCTGCAGTTTTTAGTCTAACAGCAATCATAATCCAACAATTAGTATCAAAGCAATTTCCTTTGGGGTATTTATGAAAATTTACAGGATTCAGCAACTATCTTAAGAAGGAAGTTGTAGAACCCTAGCTATGGCGGATGAGTCTGTTCAATATAACAACCCTGAGGATGTAGTAGAATATAAAGCTGTGAGGCTAGAAGAGAAAGTCATTGATATCTATCACAAGATGTCCCTCCTCATGGTGGATCTAGTGAAAAATTTCAAACCTTTTGGGGAGGTTGGTGGCTCTAACTTAGAAGTTGGATTGGATGAGAAACTAGGAGATAGTGAAGATGTAGAAAAGGAGTTGAAAAAATATCCTGAGAAAGACTAGCCAAGTTCCATTACCATCACTCCTTCACATAATCTATTTAAAATGGAATATTTTTTTATGTCAAGCCCTATCAAGGTGATATTAATGTTGTTAAGTTGAATAATTGGTTTCAATAGTTAAAGGTGTATTTTAGTGTCCATAATACATACGAAGAGTAGAAAATTTCATTTTCCCGACTAAAACTAGAGGGCCATGCACTAAATTGATGTGAGAGCCACATGGAGACACTTAGGCTGGAGGGTGATCCACCAGTAACTAAGTGGGAGGGTTTAAAAACCCTCATCAAGTCCTAGTTTTACCCTATTGGGTATGTCTAGGACCAATGGATTTGTTGGAATCACTTTAGGTAGAGGCAACAATAGTGTGCAAGAGAAAACTATTGAATTTAGGAAGATGGAAATCATGTTGGGTATCTCTCCTAAGAACCTAGACATACTCCTCAAGTATTTAAGGGTTCTACTTAATCATTTATGAAAGCAAGTGATTCTCTGAAAAACAAGGACTGTTGATGAGGCTTGTGTGCAATCATAATACCTATAGAACAAATGCCATAATAAAGGGAAACCAAGTGGTTCTAAATAGAAATACCACCAAGATGCTTCCAACAAGGAGAAGAAGAGGTGAAAAGGAAATGATGAGAAAATGATAGCTATTGCACATATTTTAAGGATCCAAACAACCACTGCAACCATTGCAATATTGATCCAGGTGGATATTAGTGGTCACCCACCTATTACACTGGTTCAAAACAAAGTTTTCTACCTTGGAAATTTTTCTAAGGTTTTTTGTGTCCTAAACTTTTGGGGTTGTTTTGAGGCCCTAAATGTAAGAGACCCTCTGTTAAGACAAAATTCTAGTAGATACAATGATGGTAATTTTTTTTTTCTTTTTTTTTAAACATCAGTTAGAACAAGTGATATGCGGCAATAACAATTATCAATGTTCCACATTTTATTTTTATTTGCAACACTACATGTCAAAAATCAATTACAACATCATGATAATAATATATCAATCATATCACATCAATATAACAAAGATGTTTATCTTCCCAACCTACCTTGCAAGGTTAGAACGTCCAACACACATAATCAATGCTCAAGTCCAAAATTCATTCGATTTATTTTAACCATTTAAGGTATCAGAAATGGCGACTGTTCTGAGGAACGTGGAGGTATCTATTCCCATAACTAACTCTAATCTAGACTCTAGACTAAAATAATAGTAAGGTTAATCACAACAAAATTTTAATCATTCAATTACTCATTATACTAGACAAAAGTTTTCCTTTCTTTTAAGATTACAAAACCATAATTATTCATCATCTAGATAATATGCCTTCTCTTTATGAATTCCATCACAGAATTATGTAGATAATATACCTCTTTTTATGAATTCCATCATATAATTATTATTCACCATATAACAAAATCTCTTCCCTTTAATAATACAAGCATCAATCATTTTCAATATCTAGACAATGTACCATCTTCTATGAAAATACAAATCCATTGTAATTCACTATCTAGAAAGAAATCCTACTCCCTAAGAATACCACATAATTTATATTCAATATTTAACCATTATCTCCCTTAACAAATAAGAGTACCCAAGCAATTATTTTCTTTCTAGACAAATGTACCACAAAATTTACATGGATAAACTGTATTAACTCAATAATCAACCTAACTTCAATCTAATTTGGTAGTGTAAATCTTACCAATTAATTTGATCGTTAGCTCAAATTTATTTACATAAAAAATTCTTTTCAAGGATTCTTTTGAATCTAAGTAAAGATTTTACCTTCTATAATTGTAGAGATGTAATAATTATTAAACACAATTTCATTGGGACTTCATGATGGAGTTATTAAGTAAAACCATTATAGGTATAAAAACATTTATATATTATCAATATACTTGATAGCTACGAGTTGACGACTGGGTAAGTCAAGAAGTAGACAAAACGAGCTTGGTAGAATGGTAACAAGGACGACCATTCCAACATCCATGCACTAAAATCCTCATTCCACACAAGGAAATGATAATACCCACGCTAGCTTCAAGAATATAACCATTTAAAACATACGCTACATAATTGACATTTGAACATAAATTAAAAACTAATTAATAACTGCAATACAAACTATAATGTTGATAACAATTGTAATACTATCATTAAGAACTTAACACAAAACAATAATTTATATGGAAAAAAATCGACGTCGATACACAACGAAGGATAGAATCCTCCTCTCCCAACCCATATCATTACTACACTAAACCTTAAGTCATCAATAATTGATAAATGGGTAAAGCTATATGCTCATTTTAAATCCAAAAATTTTGTAAGTTCATAAGGGCATTTACTCACGATGGTAGCAAGTTTATCAACCAAGGGAGATTTTTTTTTTTTTGGACTTTGGAAGGAAAGAAGAACAGAAGTCGGGCTTACTTCCTGTTTCCCATAAGTACTGACGGTTGCGTTAAAAAAAATAGAGAGGATAATATGTCCTCAAGATTCTAGATCTCATAATATAGAATCAGATCTTCACACTAACAAAACTCAATCTTCAAAGTTCAATTATTGACAGCATCCAAACATTTTTCTTTTAGTGCCAGATTTGCAATTAAATTCGTATAGATCTTCACGAAAATCAACTTAAGAATGCAACACTTTCTTTATGCAATGACCCAACATGTTCCAAAATCCAGATTGGAATCTTACTTGACAACGACCAAAAGAAAAGGTGGAATTCAGGTTCTAGAAATTAATTGGGCAGTAGACATTCGAACTGGTCAAGTTTGGGTCTATGTCAAAAATGCAGCGACCATATGAAATGGTTCATTATGATACTTTGGCTTATTTGGAAACGAAACGCTCAAATTCTAAATTTTGACCTCTCAATTTAAAAGGTCAACGATCTTAGAGATTTAAAATTTTTGGGTCTGTAGCTTAGATTGGCAACAACCCTTCATAATGATCAAAATGAGGACTGTAAATTAGAATGGAAGTGATTCAAAGAATTTTTGTGTTTACTGAATGACAATTAAAATTTAAAAGGTCCCTACGAGCTCAAGTATCAGATTATCAAGAAAAAGAATCCATAAAGGCCCAATGAAATTCAAAATCAGGTTTTCAATAAGCTTTACCAAGATACCACGATATTCCAAAGTTGGATTTCATGTAAAGGTTTACAACGACCCACTAAAATAAATAATCCAAAGCCACAAATTAACTCACAGTGATCAAAACAAATCCCAATTCTAGAAAATTTTTGAATTAATCCACTGTGACCCAAATAAATCAAACTCTGGAAATCAGATTAGAGTATAATGACCAAGCAAGTTCTAACTTTTCGAAATGCAAAATTTTAAAATGATACAATGATATCCCAATTCTGGTTGTCAAAAATTTTACAATGGAAAAACAATTAAAATTTCTGGAATGGTACGATATTACAAGATCCAATGATTTCTACCTTTCGAAATGTGATTTGATTGTCAACGAATCCATAAATTTTAGAATTCAGGAAGCAAACTCAATATTCAACGACCATGACGAAATTAAGCTCATGGATTAAATAAATTATTGTAGTGATCCAATAGAAATATAACTTGAATTTACATTTAGCTTATAGTGATCAAGACAATTTAGTTTCCATTTTTTCAATATAGTTCAGTGGCAAATTTAATTTCTAATAGAAAAATTACTCCTTGTTACAATTAAAATTTTCAGAAATAAAATACCAGAACTAAAGAAGATGGAGAGTTGAGGATGTCCTTCGACGTATTGCACTCCTTCTTTTCTTCTTCTTTCTAATCACAAAGACTTCACTAGTACCTCCCATCCAATGCTAGGGGTAGTCTTCTTCCCCCTTAGTCCCCGAAGCTGCAAAGGGGCCACACAAAAAAAACAGTAAACGATACCTCCAAATCTTGCCTCGCAAGGAAGAGATTCCACTCTTTCTCAATCTTGGAATTCCAACTCTCACAAGTAAAACACAGGCAACTAAATTTTGGCATCATAACAATACTATCCAAGGTGAGATCCATTTCCCTTCTACACCTTTTGTTTTATATAAATATCCCCAATGACACATGTCCTCATGCACAAATAATTAAATTTTTAATTAATTTAATTATGATTATTCACCCACACACTTGTCACACTCTCCCCAAGTTGCACAAGTATTTTCCCTTTTTATTTTATTTAAAAAGCCAATTTCCCTCACATTCCCCAATGTGTTCCTATTTTCACTCTTAGTTGTCCCTTTGTTCCCCAATTTCTCATTTAATGAGTGTCTCCTAACTAGATCTTAGTTAGAGTTGGATCAGGAGTCTTCTTTTAGTTAGACTTAGTGGTAGCTTGACTTACGATACTATTCTATGTATATCCCTATTCTCTCAAGTTATTATTTATTTCTATTTTTAAAATCATTTTTATTAATTTCATGCACACATGTGCATTTTGTCCACCCTTTAAATTTCATTCCCCATTTTTCTAGAGTTTGAATTTATCTCAAATCTTTTAACATATGTCATATTTCATTTAGTCATTTATTTAAATTTTAGAAATAGACTAGACTTAGACTTAGGCTTAGAATTTTGTTAGACTTTATAATTAATAATTTACTGTTTAATTTATTATTTTATTCTAACAAGGTCTAACCATTTAAATGTTTTCTAGGACACTTCGATTTATTGAATCAAGTTTTTAATTGCATGACGTGCCCTTCAAGATGCACCTCTGTGCTCCAAGGGTACCATTGGCCTTTGACTAGTTTTGAAATTTTGTCTGACCCTTGGAGTCAAAACTCCATTCGGTCGACCTTGTGAGAGACTAAGGTCTTCTAAGGAATAAGGATTATTCCTTATTGCACGCCCCTTAGAAATATTCATGAGCAGTTGTCTCAGTCTGCCCTCATGACATCGTGGACCTCTCGAACTAGGTAATCTTTAACCTATAGTTCATACCACGGTGGGAGTGCTAGTAGCTTGTGATAGGGACGATGCCACACCTTTCCCCCAAATGTCTGGTTTCTGTGCATGGCCCCTTTACTTCTTATGTGAGTCGAATTAGCAAGCATCGTCAAACCTGCATCCAATGAAAAAAACAATGTTAATGATCCATATACATAAATCATATTTTAATCAATCATATGTCACATGTGCGTAAAATTAAATACTCAAACAAATACGATCCACTCCCTAACTCAATCCAGAGTCCAATGAAGTCCATTGATGCCATCAACATCCATAACCTATCATGTGTCCTGCACACTCAAGAGAACTCATCAATAACATCTGCCAAAACATATACATCAAAATAACAATAATTCACAATACATCATCATCATCATATATAACCCATAGTCTAAACGAAATCATAATGTACCATAAGCGGATCACTTTCACACAAGTGTCCTCAAAGAATAAGTCAATAAAAGTGTGCTTAGTAGAACGAGATGTTACACTAAATGCCATTTTTTTGACATTGTGGGGCCCTGGAATAATCATAGGATATGGATTGGTCCAAGACAGAATGTGTAATCCTCATATATATATTTTTAACGAGCTATCATGAGCCCCAAACATATATTGTATGAAAAAATTACGCCCTTGGGAATTTGACATTTCAACTACCCCCATCAAGGCCCTAAAAAACCTTTTTGTGTTTCATCTCTCAGGGTTAGGGTTTTGGATGTTTAGGGTTTTATCATTTATACTTTATGTTAAAAAGGATTTTGGAGACTCATTGTACTCATATTTTGGTGAATGAGCGTAGCCATCACATCTCTTCTCATAGATAAGCTTCCACCATTCTAGCGAGTTCATTTCACCTTGTATTTTTACAGTTTTAGAAAATTTCATTCATTAATAGAAATAGAGTATTATTGTATCCATGTGTTTCTCGCAATATCTCTATGTGTTTCCTTCTTATATATCTTCCTTCATTTTGTTCTCAGCATAATTTGGATCAGTGGTATCAAAGAAATCTTCTCAGGGTATAGAGAGTTGGATCTCGAGCTAGTTTCTCTCGAGGAAAAAATTCCTCTCTAGCCCAAGCAACCTCCCATATTGGTGGAAGAAAAGAGAGACAAGGGAGCATGAGATCCTATTAATTTGTTTCTCAAGGAATCCCTCATGTGAGAGGGGGGAAAAATGATGGAGAGTTGTTCCCAAAACCTGTTGGTCAACTGAGAGGGGGGGTGAATCAATTGTACCTGTGCTTAAACAATTATGCTTATTTTAAAATCTTTACACAAAATTTAATGACAGTCACAATAATGCAAGTAAGTAAGCAATAGAACATTCAACATCAGTCACACATATGAGATACACAGAGATAGATATTTCCTGAGGAAACCCATACAGGGTAAAAACCTCTTCTTCTTTATATGATAAGTAATCTTTACATTATTTACATTATCATACATATTAGCACCAACTCATAATGAGGTTACAACCTCTGTTTTGCAAGCAGCAACTTGATGAGAGCACCAAGTCTCTGTTTTCTCTAGTACCGACTAGAAGAAAGCACCAACTCCCTGGTTTCTCTAGCACCCACTAGAAGGAAGCACCAACTCTCTAAGTGTTCTAGCACCAACTGGATGGAAGCACCAACTTCCATTCACATAGGCACCAACCTGTATAACAGAGAACAAAAATTCTCCCTTGCACCACCATGCCACCCTTGTTTCTCTGGCTGCAACCAGATGGAAGCTACAACTCCTTGTGTTCAAGCACCCACTTGAACCTCTGAGGACAACAATCCTCCCTACCACCCTGAAATATAAATATTTGCTACTGAAACTTATTACAGTGATATAATGTTCATCAATGGCTTACCAATCTCATCACTGTTCTGCTACACTGCCCTGCTCTGTTTGCCTCACTGTCTTCATGCACACATTCTTGGGATTTCTGTTCTTCTGCCTTTTATGCTCTGTGTGCCATGTCCATTCAATGTACCATTCCTCTTCTGTGCATTTCAGCTGCTGTACTTTGCCTCATTCTACACACTTGAATCATCCTCAACAACAACTCCCCCGATCTCTTCTTTGTTCCCCATTCTTATGGTCTCTGTGCTCCATGTCCATCCAATATCCACCAAACTCCTCATGTTGAGTACTCTACCTGCTCATCATTGCAACTCTTCAGCTTCTCTGGCGGTTCAACGCATGCGTCCATCATCACTGGGTGTTATTTTGAGATTCCTTCACCTCTCCAGCAGTTGAGACTCTTCGTCTTCTCTGTTACAGTCGAGCTCAACCTCTTTGTTGAAGTTACAGGCTTCAACACTCTTCCATCTGTCAATCGCCTCTATGACCACTCTTCATCCCACTGGCAAATTCCTTGAAACTCTTCAGCTCCTCTGGAAATCACACTCAAGACTCTTCGAGTCCTCTGGTAGAAACCATCAGTGGTTTCTAGCAGTTACAGAACGAACCATGAAATGGAGCCTAGCTATGCTAGCTCCTTCCACTTACGTGACCACCAGCTACATTGATATTTCACCATTTCGGCATTTCGGCATTCGGTAATTCGACATTTGTGTGATCGAGTGTCTCAACACTTTAAGTTGCTATCTCCGAAATGGAGCTTGGTTGCACTAAATCCTTTCTCCATCTTCCGCCGATGTGACCAATGGCTATGACCACAGCCTACACCAAAAGGTGTTTCCGCATTTCGACGATTCCTGTTGCGAGACATCTCGACTCTCCAAGTCACAGTCCCCAAAACTCCGAAATGGAGCTTGCCGCTTTAAGATTTTCTCTATAGCTCTTCGACGATGTGACCACCATCAGTGACCGAGCGCTTATCCATAAAGCGCTTTCGCGATTTCGCAATTCCGCATTTCGGCATCCTTGATGCGAAGATTTCTTGACAACTCCAAGTCCTGGTATCTGAACCTCCGAAATGGAGTCGGATCAATGGCATTTAGGTAATTCGCATTTCATCGTTTCGGGACTTCTGTGGTGAACATTCTTGGTGCTTAACTCCTCCAACTCCCGGTATCCAAAGTTCTGAAATGGAGTCGGATCAAAGACCCATTATTTCGTTGTTTCACATTTCGGCGATTTAGCATTTCGACACTTTTGTGGTGAAGTGTTTCGACACTTCAACTCCCGGTATCCGAGACTCCAAAATGGAGTTATTTCCCAGTCTAAAAAGCTCTTTGTTGGTGTGCCTATTTTGGGATTTCGGCATTTTGCGTTTCGGCGATTCGACATTTTGGCACTCCTATGATGAAGTGTTTTGACACTTCAACTCCCGGTATCTGAGACCCCGAAATGGAGTTATTTCCCTGTCTGCGAGATTCTTTGTTTGTGTGCCTATTTCAGGATTTCAGCATTTCGCATTTCGGTGATTCAACATTTCGGCACTCCTGTGATGAAGTGTTTTGACACTTCAACTCCCAGTATCCGGGACCCCAAAATGGAGTTATTTCCCAGTTTGCGAGATTCTTTGTTGGTGTGCCTATTTTGGGATTTCGGCGTTTCACATTTTGTGATTCCGGGACTCCTATAGTAAGAGTTCTTGACATCCCCAACTCCCAATATCTGAAATCCTGATATCCGAAACTGTCTCCTACTTTCGAGATTTTGGCGTTTCGCATTTCGTGATTCTGGGACTCCTGTGGTGAAGTGTTTTGACACCTCCACCTCTCGGTATTTGAAACTATGAAATGGAGTTAGATCAATTTATCCCTGATCTTCCTTGCCTGCATGTAAACCATCAAATGATCAAGCACACTCTTGCACTCTGCGTGTACCTCTGTACTTATCCTCCTGAGCTTACGTTGTCCCTGTTTTGCCATCGTTGCATACTCTGAACTTGCTATCAATGACAAGCACACCTGCCTGAAAACATGCCAACAATCTCCCCCTTTGGCATTGATGGAAACCCTAAATGACTGCGCTCATCTGTTTGGACCTCCAACTATAGCATCCAGTCTGGACCACTCCTTTTCTCCCCCTTTGACATCAATGTCACAGAAAACATGCTCCCCCTGAGCTGTTGCAGTATTTTTAGGAGGTATCAGATATTCAATCAATATAAAGATCCTCCTAATAGGATAGAATATCTTAGGTATGAGACAGGATGACACCCAGCTTCTATCGGAGATATTCAAATGGTGTCTTGGCTAGGGGTTTAGTAAATATGTCTGCAATTTGTTCTGTGGTTGTAATGTAATGGACCTGAACAACCTGATTGGTGACCTGCTCTCTCAGAAAATGGTATTTTATGGGAATATTCTTGGTCTTGGAGTGGAATACAGGGTTCTTAGACACACTGATGGCACTAGTGTTATCACAATGAATTGGGATCGGTGCATCATATTTTACCTCCAAGTCTGCAAGTGTCTCAATCATCCATAATACCTGAGTGCAATAGGTAGCAGCAGTAATGTACTCTGCCTCTGTAGTTGATAAAGAAATGGAACCTTGCTTTTTACTAAGCCATGCTACTAATGAGTCACCCAGGAAGAATGCTCCTCCATTGGTGCTTTTTCTCTCATCAACATGGTTTTCCCAATCTGCATCTGAATAGGCAGTTAACTGAAAATTCTGATTTCTGGGATACCACAAACCATAAGTCATTATTTCTTTCAAATACCTGAATATCCTTTTGACAGCTTGCAAATGAATCTGTTTAGGTGCAGACTGATATCTTCCTACCATTCCAACAACATGCATTATGTCTGGGTGAGATTATGTGATGTACAACAGACTGCCTATCATTAACCTATATGAACTTTGATCAACATCAGGTGAGTCATCATCATTGCTTAATTTGCATCCAGTAACCATAGGGGTACCCACAGGTTTAGAATCTTCCATTTGAAACCTTTTCAACATTTCTCTTAGATCTTTTTCTTGAGAAATGAACATCCCTTCAGACCTTTGTGCAATTTGCA
>JASDQU010316781.1:0-10590 GCA_032191745.1 Picea mariana | reverse complement strand
TGCTCCCTCAGAATAACCTTAGTTGCTCCCTCAGAAACTTGAGTACAGAACTCTTAAAACAAACTAATATACAAAACGGATATCAAGAATGAATGATGAGGAGGGCACCTCCCTCTCTTTAAATAGCAAAGAGTTTAGGTTAGGATATTTCGGTTAGGATTACCTTTTAGGTTAGGGTTGCATTAGCTTAGGATAGGAGCTAGAGTAGGTGGCCGACTTAGCTAGAGGAGGGCAGTTAAGGCAAGGGACAGCTGGCAAGGGGGAAGCTTTAAGTGGGCAGCTTAAGGGGGTAGCTTAAGGGTGCAGCTTGAAGCTGCTTGAGGAATATCCTCTGCAGCTGCTTTACATTTTAACACATAGTTGATAAGGAAACCAAGAAGACTTGCTCTTGGTGTGGAGGATCATGGACTGTTCAGACCGGTTGACATTGGACAGGTCAGGGAGCGCATGCATTGGCAGCAAAAGTGTATAAATTGACCGAGCAAAATCCAAAAAAGCAACCCGATGTGACTGAAGAGGTCTTGGAAGAAAGATTTTATAAGCGCACAAAGTGGTCAAGTTACAAAGAGTTGTTGGTTAAGTGGAAGGATAACGATCTAGATGAGGCAAATTGAACTTCTGAGATGGATTTGGGCCATTTTGGATGGTCATCAATAGAGTTTTTCTTACCAATTTGGTGAGCAAGATGGTTGCAAAATTTCTCACCAAGTGAATTTGATGCAGGAGCATCCTAGTGAATCAACGATCCTGCACAACCAAAGTTTGGTTCATTTAGTTTTGAGTGTGTTTGAGTTTGCTCTTGTTTCAATCTAGTTGGGGGCATGATTTCTCCACGTCAAAGCCAACAATGATGGTCTCTATTATCCATGGGTCATGATCTTCTTGCACATGTTCCTAATCATCATTGGATTGGCTCAAGATTGATGGTGAAGGTCAACAATTAGGGCCTTTGAGTGCCTAACCCAAAGTACTTATTAGTTTTCCCACGCCCAGAGTCAAAGGACA
Source organism: Picea mariana (assembly GCA_032191745.1). Taxonomy (NCBI): domain Eukaryota; kingdom Viridiplantae; phylum Streptophyta; class Pinopsida; order Pinales; family Pinaceae; genus Picea; species Picea mariana. Next base: position 9,585 of record JASDQU010316781.1, on the reverse strand, counting down.
AGTGCTGGTGGTTCGTTCCACTTTTATACTTTTGAACACCCTTCATCGAAGTTGATTTTATTCCGATATCACGTTATTTGAAGATGTGTAGCAAAGGTGATGGGACGTAAAACATTTGGAAATCATTCAATCGAATTGGTATCTCTCGTCCAACAAAATAATTGTGAGGAAATGGGAGAATGGAGTTAAAAACTCCCACAGGAACCTAGAGTCCTACACCATTCAATCTTTCAAGAGATTGACAGATCTACGCATTGTGGGGTTTTGGATGGGCCCCAAGCCAAGGTAAAAAAGAAACCCTTAGTCATCATGGAATGAAAGGCTAGATCAATGGCGTGTGTTTTACCGCGAGATTTATGGGTGCCTTGCAATACTCATATAAATAGTTTCACTTGACATCACAGTAGCCCACAATATGATGAGAAGCTTGGCCTCTAGTTGCGTCATGAGGATCCTTTCAATTCAACGCCCTATGCCAATGAGACGCCATGTCATATGATACACATGTGGAACCAATAATGGATGGTTCAGTTATCTCGGAAGCTCTAACCGTTTTGCTCGTGACTATTCAATTACGTGGCTCTTAGATACATAGCAATGTTTGGGATAGAGGAAGGGGGGTTTTATTTACCCCTGGAATGTAATTTGAGGAACAAGGTATTGAGGCGTGTGGCCTTGTACCCAGTTGTTATGAGGCTCCGAGACTTTTGGCCTGATTGATTAAAAGAGTGGATTATATTCCCGCTCACTGCCGTGAATGTGCATTTCTGTCGTGTTAAATTGAATTGTAATTCAACTTGTGTGGGTTTTGTGCATACTTTATAACTTGCGAACATAGTCATTGCACCAAGGATATAGAATTAGGGTTGGTTGCATCAAGGATATAAAATTAGGATTAAAAATCCGGGATAGCTTTACAAGACTTCTAGTCCAGGTGTGGATTTTCAAAATAATTGCAATTCTCTTTAGTGTCTTTAGTGCACAAGCTATTTAGGTTGAGGATATAGAATAAAGGTTACAACTCAAGCATAGCATTACAAGACTTCTAGATCTAAGTGACATTTTATTTTATTCTTATTCGGTGACTAAATTTCGACAATTTATACAGATATAGAAGCAGAACAATTCAAGCATTAATGCATGTAAGGCCATCATACCTGCTCCTTCCTCAGCCTGGCGTTTTCTTCTATAAGCTTATTCACTTCAATCTCCAGCTCATTTGTGTAGGCCTGTCAACAACATCACAACATTTGGGTAAATTTTATTATAAAATTTAAATGAATTCGCAGTAGAGAATAGCAGGGCCCAAAAGTTTAATTCAGTTATTCAAATCAATGCACAAAAAGGGTCGGATGCCTAACTTTCAGGCACGGACAGAATGGTTGAAACGCTAGACAGATTGTAATTATTTAATGAATGCTCTCGACCATTTTGAAGCCTTCATACATATGGCAGTAACATAATTGAATTGATGCGACTAGCTCTCAGTGGGCTTTGTCTTTCTCTCCTGGTCAATGCTATTAAAGCATCTGGTGGGCACCTATCAGATCATCTTAACTTCTGGTGGAATCAAAAACTTTGAGGCATTGGAAATCTTTTTAAAATAAGTTTCTAATAGATTTGGGATGAAAACGGATATTTTATTTTATTGAAATTGTATATATAACAACAATTGCTAACTAAAACACATTTATACATATATGGTGCATAACAATAATAAACTAAAATGAATAATATTAATACTACCTAGTACCCACCAACATAACACATCAACACATCCCACTAGGTTAGGGGAGTACACAATAACACATCCACTAGGTTCGGGAGTGCACATCGCTTTGCTGGATGCAATGACAAAAATTAAAATATTCTATATGACATTGTCTTTCGCTATCAAGCACTATCTTGTCTTGCACACTTCCAAAAAGTCTTGTTTTCTCAGGCCCATTCCCTCACACCAGAACAAAATGCTCTTCTTGTCATGCGTTTTGATAGAATGCGAATGATGGAGAGTCCTGACATGTCGGTCCCTAGAGCATAGAGGGATCTAATAAGGCATATTACTGTTCACTTTTGATGTAAAGTGAAGTAGAGGAGTATGAATGGAGTTTGGAATTCTAGTGCAGGCTCTCAGAAACGCATGTTCGAAGCCACCATTGTAGGTCCCTAGATCTATGGTTGGAACAAAAATGGAGTTACAGCTAAACCCAAAAGAATAGAGTAATAGAACCCCAATACAGATGCAGGAACTTTCTTGGTATTCCCTGGACTAGTTGCTGTTTAATCAAATAACCTAACCTAAATGCATAAGAAGTGAACTTGAAACTAATAATCAAAATAGTATCTAAGTTCAGAAAGATCGAATCCCATACCTGTCTCCTTGCTCTTGAACGAGCTGCAGATTCTCGATTCTTGATCATACGCTTCTGGCGCCGCTCCACGGTATGATCTGCTATAGACTCGCACCCTCGTTTCTTCCAGACAGGGTGTTCAGAGCCCGAAGATGCGGCCATGAGAGGGATATCATTATTACTGTTTGCCTGAGCCGATAATTCCCCAAATTGTTGGTGCTGGTTGTGAAATTGCAGCCATTCCGGATGCTGCAGGTTTTGACCTGCAAGCACAGAATCCATTGCAAATATGGTCAGGCTGCCATTGTTGCCGCGGTTTAGGCCATTCTCCTCCTCTTCTTCCTCTTCTTCCTCCCGCTGCCCAACGCCCGTCTGTGCAAGAAAATCCTCCACCGCCGCGGCCTGAGTAGTCTGAAAATTAGGTCTGTGAATGTCTCTCCAGACTTGATCAAGACTTCCCCCGGCTGCAACGCTCACCTGGCGCTGCATGGCACAAGGTGGGGAGCTAAGAAGGCCGTCCCCCATGTTAGTCTTTCCTGCATCGCCACCGCCGTGAAGCTTCTCCACCCGCCTTTCCAAGGGTTGCAGGAACCGGAATTCAGATGGGGCGAGCACGGCCTGGGACCCCATATGGATGATTCTTATGCTAAATCCAACTTCTTACTAAACCTGTAACTGAAACCCCTTGCGGTGCCTCCCCTTCCCTATTTGAAAACCGAAACGGGTCAAATGTATCCTGTGGCTCGGATAGATCACAGCCTCTTCAAAGTTCAATTAATTTCTCCCCAAGTCACTATTCACTCACGCTTCTCGTGTGAAAGGAAGATCCTCGGTGTTGGGTTGGGTGCGTGACCCTGCGAGTGCTGATGTCAAGTGGAAATGAAAACCAAGACCGCTCCGCTCTGCTCTGCTCTGCTAATCTCGCCTTTGATGCTGCGGTGGATTCGCATAGAATGGTGCCCACTCCCTCCCTAGAGGTGGGGACTCTGCAATCCGTAGAATGTGCATCTCCCCCTCCTGACCCCTGAGCGACCGTTTCATCATTGCCTCCGTATTTTGACTCGACTTTCCCTGTCTCGTCTGAAGAAATAGTAACAGTCGTAAAAACTAAGGAGTGTGAGTGATAAACAAGGCCTAGTTTAGTTAGGAACATCCGCCGAATCCAGTTCCCCGGCACCCCGATCTCACCTAACTTTACCAAGAGTACATTCAGTGGGAGTTGTCTGAAGTTTATGCAAAATGTCCTTTTTCCGGCGACTTTCGTTGGAGTCGGCAAACTTCAAATATCTAGATATGTTTTATGAGGTATTCTTATATTTTGTGTGGTAAGAAGAGAAGCGATTCAAATGTTTAGATATGTTTTATGAGTCATGCTTGTCATGTATTTTGTATGGAAAGGAAAAAAATAAAATTATACACTTTTATAAAATATATAAGAAATTTGCTTAAAAATTTAATGATTAACTATTTATTATATTAATAAAAAACTATTGCTACATCTTAACATTCTGGACTTAAAGATTATACTAGGAGATGTTAAAAAAATCAAGTAAAGAAATATATATATATATATATTTATGACTAATTAATTATTATATCAATAAAAAAACTATTGCTGCATTTTAACATTCCTGATTTAAAAATTATTTTAACATTCCTGACTTAAAAATTATAGTAGAGATGTTAAAAAATTTAAGTAAAGAAATATGGTTTTTTTTGGACTAATTAATTATTATATCAATAAAAAAAACTATTGCTGCATTTTAACATTCCGACTTAAAAATTATAGTAGAGATGTTAAACAAATTATAGTAGGAGATGTTAAATAAGAAAACATGTAGAAGATGCTAAATAATGTAAAAGATGGTAAATAAAGAAGTATTGTTACCTTATAATTATTTAATCATTATATTAATAAGAAGAATATTATATATAAATATCTATGTTAACCTTATATAAATACCTATGTTATTATATTAGAGTTTACAGGTTGTGGTGGAAGTAAATGAACCAATCCTTCTAACCAATATTAAAAAGAATGGAAAAATATTTTATAGTAGTATAAGCTATCATGCCATTGTTATTATTCATGTTTTATTTACTAGCACAAGTTATTATTATTATTTGTATTAATATTTGTGTTTTATTCATTCCAACAAGTCATGGTATTAGTATTTATGTTTTATTCACTTACATAAGTTATATCATGTGTGTTATATAGGTTATTAGTGTTTGTGTTTTTTTTCAGCAAAAAAAATTACTCAATTATATTAAAAATATAATGTGTTCTCACAGCAGTTATATTAATGGAGAAAGAAAACAAGTGGCGGGGAAATTCTTTCTCCTATAATTGGTCTACCATCTAATATGCAGGTGAAAGAACAGAGCAATGAGTATAATTTCAGATTACAAGAGAAAATCAGGAATGCTACTACAAATGGACCAGATAAAGAAGAAATATATTGAAAATGTCAACAGAGACTGGTGCCTCCAGTCTTAATATATTTTGATAACATGTGTGGGGCCCTCATGGCCATCCATCCATTGGTTATAAGTGATCAGGCCTTCTTTTTTCAGTAGAGTTGTCTTTGATAGCAGGTATGCTTCCCTATTGTACTCTCGGGAGGCATGAGTGAAGATGAGCTTCTTGAAGTGGTGTTGAAGTAATCTGATTCGGTCCATCCGGGCCAGGAGAGCGATCAAATGGAGCTTGTCGGTGTGGTTCAACCAATCAATGATAACTCTGGAGTCATCGATCATTTGAAGGTTTTCAATGTTTAGTCATGAGGCCAAGTGAAGAGTAGCCCATGCACCCAATAGCTCAGCCCTTGTGTTTGTGATTTATTCATTCACACACGCACATATGGTATACCAATGATGGAGACGAAGGCCTAGAAAACAATTATAATCACCTTGCAATCAATTAAGCATTATATTAGTAGGAGTATTATCTTTGTGGACACCTTGATTGACATAAAGATCATAATAAAGTGAGACGTATATGTTGTTGCAAACCAATCCACATACACACGAGACATACAATCAAAGGAGGAGATGTTATATAAGAAATCATAATTGCTTCGTAACTAATTATTGTATCTTAATAATAGGATCATTGCTATATGAATGTCCTTACTAATTTAAGGTTTATAGCATGGGATGCTAAATAAGGAAGCATAATCACTTTAAAAGTAATTAATCATTATGTTAATATGAAGGTCATTGCCTTTACGAATGCCCCCTGTTGACTTCAGGATTATATTGTGTTGAAGCTTATAACTTGTGGCAGACCAATCCTTATAATCAATATTAAAAATGAGGGGTGAAGATTTGTATTGCATTATAAGTTATTCCAAATGCTACAATCCACTGTTATTATTCGTGTTTTATTCACTTGCATAAGCCATTGTTATTATTCATGCTATGAGTGTTTATGTTTATTCACTCACACATGCACACATGTCACGAAAATGAAGGAGGGAAAGGCCTAGCAAACAAGTATAATCACCTCACAACCGGTTAACCGTTATTTTAGTATGGGGCATTATCTTTGTGGACACCCCCATTGACATAAGGATCGTGGTATAGTGGGACTTATATGTTGTAGCAAACCAATCCTCTTGATAATCAATAAGATAATTATACACCAAGTAAGGAAGGTAGTAAAGGGGACCATTGCCTATGTGGGCACCCTCGTTGACATAAGGATAGTGGTATGGTGGAGCTTATATGTTGTTGTAGATCAATCCTTGTGACAACCAATGAGGAATTATACACCAAATGGAGAAGGCCTTACAAGCAAGCATAATAACCTTGCAACGAATTAATCGTTGTGTTAGTAGGGGGGCACTACTTCTATAGACACCCTCATTGGCATAAGGGTCATGGTATAATGAGGATTATATGTTGTCACTAACCAATCCTCATGACAACCAATAAGGGAATTATACACCAAATGGGGAAGGCCTAATAAGCAAGCATAATCACCTTGCAACGAATTAACCACTACATTAGTAGGGGGCATTACCTCTATGGACTCTCCCATTGGGATAAGGATTATGGTATAGTGGGGCTTATATGTTGTCCCAAATCAATCTTCGTGACAACCAATAAGGGAATTATACACAAAATCGAGAAGGCATCACAAGCAACAATAATCACCTTGAACCAATTAAACATTATGTTAGTAAGGGGTCACTACCTCTATGGACACCCTTGTTTGCATAAGGATCCTGATATAGTGAGGTTTATATGTTGTCATATATCAATCCTCGTGACAACCAATAAGGTAATTATACACCAAGTGGGGAGGACCTAGCAAGTAAGCATAATCACCTTACAACCAACTAACCATTACATTATCAGGGGGGTGAACTACCTATGTGGATGCCTCTGTTGACATAAGGATTATGATATARCATGGCACATATGTGGTCATAACCAATCCTCATGACAACCAATAAGGGAATTAAACATYGAATAGGGAAGGCCTCACAAGCAAGCATAATCACCTTGCAACCAATTAACAATTGTGTTAGTAGGGAGACCATTACCCCTTTGGATACTCTTGTTGGCATAAGGATCATGGTAATAGTGGAGCTTATATTTTGTTGTGGATGGGTCCTCACAACAACCAATAAGGAAATTATACACCAAATGGCGAAGGGTTAGAAAACAAGTATAATCATTTTGCAACCAGTTAACCATTATGTTAGTAGGGGAGCACTACCTCTATGAACAACATTGGATGCATTGGAAATGAAAACCCCCGCAATCAGTGGGTGGTGAGGTGAATCTGGGTCAACCCTGCTTGGCATAAAGATCGTGGTACAATGGGGCTTATATTTTGTTGCAAACCAATCCTCATGGAAACCAATAAGGAGATTATACATCAAATGGAGAAGTCCCAACAAACAAGCATAATCACCTTGCAACTTATTAACCATTATGTTAGCAGGGGGAAACTATTTCTATGGACATCCCCACTGGATAAGGATCATAGTATATTGGAGCTTATATGTTCTCGTAGACCAATCCTCGTGACAACCAATAAGGGAATTATACACCAAATGGGGAAGGCCTAGCAAGTAAGCATAATTGACTTGCAACCAATTAACCATTATGTTAGTAGGAGGGCCACCACCTTTATGGACACCCTTGTTTGCATAAGGAACATGGTACAATCGAGCTTATATGTTGCTGTGAACCAATCCTCATGATGAGTAATAAGGGAATTATACACTAAATCTGGCATGTTGTCAAATGCTAAGWCTTTGGGCTTATATGTTTCCACGAATCAATCCTCATGATAACCAATACGGAGATTGTACACCAAATTTGGCATGTTGCCTAAGGCCAAGACCTAAAAGTCACATTTATCATTTACCCTTTAGAAGAGTWATGATAGCCTTGCAAGCTAAGCRAAGCAAGACCTTCAACATGTTAAAGGTTCCATCCTTAGATAGTTTCAAGATGWAGGATTTTCTTTAAGTGTTTTATGGTTTGTGATTCATAGAGTTGTGGAAGCCTCAACAAATGTTTGTGTCAATGTTTGCTCATTTATTTTAAGTGTTTATTAATTTGTGATCCATAGAATTGTGGAAGTTACCATGAATGTTTCTCTAATTTTTTCAAAGTTTGCATGGAATTATACAAGTTAGAATAAATGTTTGTAAGTGTTTGTTGATTTGCAATCAATAAACAAATTACAAATATTATAATAGGAATATTGTCTTTAAAGTGCAAAATTTGTAAGTGTTTGTTGATTTGCAATCAATAAACAAATTACAAATATTATAATAGGAATATTGTCTTTAAAGTGCAAAATAAACATTAGCATTTTATATATTTATATAAATGTGAAAATAACCATAAAAGAAGTTAATATTTGAAAAAAAAAAAAACCACCAAAAGAAAAAGTGCATATATTTCTAAAAAGATTGTTCATATATTCTTTAAAACCACGAAAAGAGATTTTGATATAAACCACTTAAACTAAACCCTTGGAACTAAAATAAAATCGTATAATATTTATTTAAAATTTAATTAAAAAAAATGAATTCACAAATTATTATTTATTGAAATGTTTTACAAATTTATAATAAAAACTTATATATATATATATATATATTCACACTACACAAATTGAGAAGCAATAAAATGTATCAAAAGACAAATGTAAAGCATTTATCATAGAATAAATAAAACTTGTCTATTCAAAAGCTAGAATAAATATCTTCCAACTTATCTTTAAACATTTCTTTCATCAATTTCAATGACTCTTTTCACCTTTTATTCGTCTTATACATTGCTTTGATATTTTTTTATTTAAGTATACAACATTTTCATAAATATTTTTTCTCTTTCTTAAAAATATCTAATCGTTATCTTTTCTTTATTTATGTTATTTATTTTTCCATGTTTTAGGTTTTTTTAATATATTTTTATTTTTAGATTTAATACTTTACAATAAATATTTTTTAAATGAAAATGAGAATTTAAAATAAAATAAAATAAAAGTTTCTTGGTGCTGAAAGTAATTTAAATGTTAAACTAACTAGAGTTCAAATTTTGATGTTTTGGGGTTCTGCGGTTTTGGGCACGCTTGCTCCCCCATATGACCCAAGGCGCAACCTCCCCCGTGGACCTCAGGCCCCTCCCTTTTCCCCCCCTTTTTTTTGGCTCCCTTCTCCGTGTGACCAACATCCTTCTTTGTTTTCGGCTCTCCTCCTCCCTCGTCGGCGACATCTCTTTCCTCCTTCTCATGATTAGGGGCAGACAGTCTATACGGGAGGATCACATGGAATTGCCAAATGAGGACCTCGTAGACTACAAGGCGAGCCCCACTGGCACTCGCACTCGCATTTTCGCCACATGCGAGGATTTGACAGATCTGTCTTTCCCTCTGCCTCCCCTGCTCAAAACTCTCGCAACATGTCGTTCAAAAACAAAGGCCAAAGCAATTGAAGTTTTTACTCGGAGAGGTTTTTCCCCACACGACAACCTTTCTGTCTCTGACCCTACTTGTTCTAGAGACCATCCTCCTAGGACTCCGCCCCCAGAATTTAATTCCAGCAAGGAAGACTTCGGGTCCCAGAATCCAGAAGTTCCTTCACGCAGAAGGAAAAAACAAGAGTGACACATTAAGGAAAGAGAGATTGTTAAAATAGTTGTAAGAGAGGATTTGTCCATTACCAAAGCTATCGAATTCACAGGAAAGTTGTTGGTAGGAAGG
>JASDQU010316779.1:0-13316 GCA_032191745.1 Picea mariana | reverse complement strand
TATATTAGTAATGTTATTTTATTTATGTCGGCTTTAGGCCATTAGTTGTAATTATACCTCCTAGTCTCCTATATATGCCAAGGAGACATTTTCATTTTGAATCATCTTGTACTTGAACATTTAAGTGGGGTAAAAGGAGGTTTCCCCCTCGAAGAGGCTTATTATCTGAAATTATGTCTTTTTTAAGGCGTTGAGTACTTTTTCTGAGGTTTTTCTATGCTATATTGATATTTGGTTCTTAACAAGTTATGTGACATTCCACATGCCACTAGAAATGAAATGACATGTACCATCCATATAGAGTAGTATTACCTTCAAATATATTAAAACTTATACCATTATCCATCAAACAAACTTGGTTCCATTACCCAAACCTGGGTTCTCCAACTTCTCATGGTCATAACTCTTTAACCGTGAGGAGTTATGTGACGTTCCACATACCACCGAAAATGGAATGACAAGCACTATCCATCTAGTATAGTTTCAATGAAAAATTCACTAACCTTCATATCATTATTCCAAAAATAAGCATGGTTTCTCTAACCATACTTCTACGATAACTCAATCTGCAAAGCGTCTTCCCGTGAGGGATTTTACCATAAGAGGACCACTTTGGAGTTCATCCATTTCTACTTATTATCAACCATGACAAGACAATAATGAGTCATATTTACATCAAACAATCTTGGTTCCATTACCCAACCTTTGTGCTATGGGGATTTATTCAAGGGTTGACATTAATGACAACCAACCTTAATCAACACCTCCGACTTATCTTTGAGCGATGTCGCTACTATCGAATTCACTTGAATCCTAACAAATGAAGTTTTTGCGTGACGTCGGGTTGTCTTTTAGGTTTTATAGTTTTGGCAACATGGATCATGGTAGATCCTATAAAGGTTGAGTCAATAGTTCAATTGCCTCCCTTGTGCACAGTCCCTCAGCTTTAGAGTTTACAAGGAAAAGCCAATTTTCTTCGGTGTTTTATCGCAAACTAAGCCGAGATCACTAAAGGGTTTATGTGTTTACTGAAAAAGGGTGTCCATTTCCATTGGGACGAAACTGCTCAACACTCATTTGAAACATTGAAATGTGCCCTCATGTCTACCCCTCTACTTCTGCCACCCAATTATAATAAATATTTCCTATTGTATTTGGTCGTGGAAGAGTCGACCATCGGTATGATGTAGGTTCAAGAGGATGATCTACTTGAAGAACATGTGATTTATTACATAAGCCTAGGCCTGGTTGGACCAGAACTCAACTACTCCCACATTGAGAAGCTTGTGTTGGCAGTAATACATGTTGTCCAACAGTTCCGTCATTATATCATGTTCTGCAAGACCACCGTCATTGTCGTTGTGAATCTATTCCAATATGTGTTGACACAATATGTAATCGATGGAAATATTAGTAGATGGATTGTTATCCTCCAGGAATTTGACTTGGATTTTTTCTTTATGAAATCTAAGAAGTCAATGGTCTTTGTAGAACTATCTCGAAACTATCGGTCGAGTCAGGTGATGTTACGCCTGAAGAATCACCGATTAAAGGAGATCTTTTTTTGATTTCATCTTTGGACCCCTAGTATGGAGATATACTAGTCTATCTCTAAACTTTGAAGTGCCTCGCCTCTGCTTCTCGTGATGAGCATCGACGTATACACCAACAGGAAAAAAACTATCTCATACTCGAGGACACTTTGTATCACCGAGGTTTATATTTCATCCTTCATCAGTGTCTCACTCATGAAGAAGAGGAACTCATTCTTAATGACTACCACACTAGAGCATGTGGTGGTCATTTGTTTGGGTTGGAAAAAACCGAAAATATTCTACGAGTTGGTTACTTTTGGCCAACGTTAATCAAGTATTTCATTGAATCGGTCAAGAAGTGTCACATGTGTTATATCTTCTCTCGAAAGATGAGGGAACACCCCACTCCTATGTTTCCTATCATTATAGTTGGCCTCTTCACTAAATGAGGGATTGATTACACTACATGCCACCCCCCTTCATCCAGGGGGCACCGTTATCTCATCGCAGCAATAGACTACTTCACGAAGTGGGTTGAAGCTATGAAAACATTCAAAGGTGATGGCGAGACAACAACTCTCCTTTTGTTCAATCAGATAATAGCAAGGTTTGACATCCTGGGGGAAATTGTCACTGACCATGGCAGTCACTTTTCAAACAAAATGATGTTTGAGTTAACATCAAAGCTTGGGTTGAGGTAAGAGAATTCATCACCCTAATACCCACAAGTGAATGGTCAAGTGGAAGTTGTGAATAAGTACCTCAATAATATTTTGCAGTGAACGATCAATTCGACCAAGTCAAATTGGTATTTGATGTTGTACTCAGCATTGTGGGCCTATCAAAAGTCTGTAAAGACTGCAACCAGTTTCTCACCTTTTCAACTCATTTATGGGCTGGAAGTAGTCTTGCCAATAGAGTGACAGATCCCATCTCTGAAGTTGGCAGTACAGTTATTTCCAAACACTTCACCTCTTGAGGAATGCTTATTATATCTCGAGCAGCTCGATGAGCAATGTCATGACGTAGCCTTGGCTAATAAGGCTCACAAGAAAAAATTCAAGTGTCAATATGATCAGTCTATTCATCCTCAGATTTTCTCCGAAGGCGACCTTGTTCTGGTCTATGACCAAGATAAGGATCCCCTAGGGGCAGGCAAGGTCAAACCCATGTGGTTCAGACCTTTCATCGTGAAGGAATTATTAAAGAAGGGTGCTTATTGTTTGGTTGACTTCGAAGGGAAAGCTTTCGCAGATCCTAGAAATGGGATCTACCTCAATAAGTATTACTCATAGGTGGGTCGCCTTGGGTGACTTCTTGCACATATGTATAGTTCTTATACAGTTTAGTTTTTGTCTTTTTGTTTTATGGACATGTATTTTTTTATGTCATATTTTTCACTGTGGCAGATGTCAAGTGAATCAGAAGTGTTCATTGGGTTTGTGGACGACACTAGACGACACACTCAGAGGCTTGCTTCCGCAGCTTAGGCGATCTTCACACCTCAACTTCGGTTGCTATCTTCTGAAGGTATCTGTTTAGGTGATGCCACAAACAATGTTTTTGAATACAACGCAGTAATAGAGTTGCTTCATGACACCTTGTTGCATGGTATCTCTCATCTCTGGGTCTACTTAGATGCACAGCTGGTTGTGTCCCAATTAAATGGGGTTTATTTCGTTTATGATCCTACTATAAACCAACAATTCCTTAGGGTACGTCTCTTAGAATGAAGCTTTGATTACATTACGTATATCCATGTTCCGAGGAGATTGAATCAAATCACAGATACTCTAGTTAATCATGTTTTAGATTGGCATATTGCACACACATACACATGTAAATACATTTGTAAATAAATAAAACAAATAAGACATAAAAGATGTAAATACGCATATATATATATCAAAAGTTTCAGAGTACATGGGTGGGCGCAAGCACCTAAAAAATATGTCTAGTATACATCGCAGGGCTTATTCCCTCAAAAATATACAAAAATTTCTCTCGACACGTAAGTGGTCCATCCTAAGCTAAGGTCAAGGCTTGTTGGCCCTGTCATAGTGAACCATGAAGTTTTCAAAATGCCGGAAGATTTGGACCCAGGTTCGGGGCACCCCAACTACATGAGGTTGGATCGATGGTGGGAGATCCTCAATCTCTTCCATAGGGACTGCACAAGTGAGCGCGATGAGGTTCTTCTCCACCCATATCAAAACTCTCTCAGCCTCTTCAGTTGGAGGTCCCCCTGCTACTACTGATGCTGCTAGTTCGGCAGTTGCCACTGGTATTGCCTCTGGTTGAGGATGTCGCCTAGTTATTGAGAATTCTACTAGATGCACTGGTTCCACATCTGTACATAAACAAATACATAGTTGTCAGATACTATGATTCCCATAAAAATGATATATATAAAAAGAAACAAAAAATTAAATAACATTAAAAAAAAATGTACCTATCTCTCCTCACTCTGCTCCAGGAGGTATGGGCATGTCCGGGTCCCTGGAAAAGTTGATCCTGGTGTAGGGGTAGTCCTCTATCGTTGGAATCTATCGTTCCCACCAGTAAAAAAAGGTATCATCGAAGGCCTCTATGGTCCTTCCTCCCCCCTGTCATGGCAGCAATGCTGCCCATCTACACACTGTTGGGAGTCAAGCCTCATGCCCTCGCATTGTCTCTCATGGACTGAGACTGAGTACTCTCAAAGAAGAAGAATGATCACAGAATGGTATCAAATCCAAAGTTCTTGTTGTTCCGCACAAGACACTCAGTGAGTTGTCTTCATGTAGTCTAGAATGGTCATGCTCCAGTCAAATATCTATGCATTCAAGCACTACACTGCACAATGAATGTGTGCCCAGGAGGCCTGATATAAGGTCGTGGATCCAGTGATCCGCCCAATAAGTAGAACTATCACTTTCGGTGATAGGTTGGTGATCTTGTTTATTGGCACCTGAAGCCTACTTTCTCAGTGGCGGCCTCGCAATGTAACCTGATCAACTCGGCTATGTTATGAGGCCTAGGGGGAAAATCTCACAGGTTGATTGTTTCACCTCTCCTTGAGAGGCCAGTCAAAAAGTAGATTTATTCGGTCATTGGAGTCAATGACTTCCCCTCAAGCATAAACGCATCAACATCGGGATGCCAATAATCCACCAAGGCATTCAACAGTCTGGGTTGTGCCCTCATGAATGGACACCGATAGAACTTCCACAAACTGCATTGCGTCAATGCAGCTATAGCTACAGGGTCCTCATCGACCATCATATCAATGTCTTCATTCTCTCTCTCTCTCTCTCCAATGGACATACCTCCTACAAAATGTCAAGTTCAAAGGGGAGTTAACTCATGCATTTTCATTTTTTTCCAAGTTATTAAGGGTGTACGTAGGTTGTATTGGGAACAATCATGTATGCACATGAGCATATTGTTCTCTTCCCATGGGCATACGTGGGTTGTCCTTGGACAACCCACGTACACACAGGGCCGCCCCTTTTTAGGAGTGTGCGCACCCCAAAAAACCAAAATAAAAGAAAAAAGGAAATATTGGAATGCAAAGGGGGTTGATTTGTACTTACTTGGTCTGAGTGGAAGTTCGTTTCATCCTCTAAAGCTCCTGGAATCAACTCTTTTAGAAAAGGTGTGTTTTTGGCTTTTTGGTCAATTCTTAAATTACAATGGTGATAATGAGATGCTAGCTTCTATTTATAGACTTTTTTGGCCCTTTTTGGCATTTTTTGGACCCGTTTGTCATTTTTTCTAGCTTGAAAATTATGTAGCGTGGTTCTTAAGTTTGTCATTGGATGTTACAATACACTTCACTTTTGGTTTGGAAAACTTTTTGGGAGATGGGTCACTTTTTAAAGATTCTTTGGTAAAAGTCATTTTTCCAACTTTTGCATTTAATTTAGGTTTCCACCTCCACTTTTTGCATCTCGTTGTATTTTCCACTTTGCCATAGGATCGATCCCACCGAATTGCGACACAGAACCATCATTGTTGCTTTAGAAGTGTTTTAATTTAGTGGTAGAGCCTACCTCTACATGGATGCCCTAGATAGATCCTGGTTGCATTTTGGTATCCATGTCGTCGTTAATGAATTCAATCTCAAGATTCCTTATTAGTCTTTTCTTAATTATGAGTTTGAGCCTCATACGTCTGATATGTCATCACTCTTGACCTCACCCTCGAGACTCCCAAAAAATGAGTCTTCTTTTAAGCCCTTTTTAGACTCTATAAACATGAAAAGATTGTTGAGCGATCTTGTTGTCCTTCACGCTCACCAAACTAAAATTTGAAGGCACGTCTGTCTGGCGGTAGTTTACTCATTTTTTGGTCTGGATGGTCAATTTTACGAAAAAAATGTACGCTCTAGGAACTTTGGTTCGCTAGAAGAGTATTCTCAGGTATAAGTTTAACCCTTTTTCGATACTGAGGGACTAAATTTATGAAAAAGGAACCCCCACAGAGTCCATAGTTAATCTCTTTTCAAACTCCCTAAAATTAAAAATATAATCGAGTGACCTTTTTCCTTCACACTCGTTAAACTGGTCCAGAAGAATGTCCCCTATGGAGTCCAGAGTTAAGCTCTTTTCAGGCTCCTTAAAATTGAAAATATCACCGAGTGATCTTGTTCTTTCAAACTCGTTAATTGGTTCAGAAAAACATCTACTGGCATGAGTTTACCCCTTTTCCTGGAAGGCATATTAAGGAGGAAAAAGGTACACCTCGGGAGATTCGTCTCATCGAGAGAGTTCTCCTCAAAAAATTTCACTTTTTTGGGCTAAGGAGACTAAATCTAGAAAAAGGCAGTGAGTCCATAGCTAAGCTCTTTTCAGACTCCTTAAAATTGAAAAGATTACCAAGTGATCTTGTCTTCGTCACACTCATTAAAATGGTTTTTGAATAGACGTCTTTTCAGTGTTATTTTACCCCTTTTTCGAACCAACTAGACTACCTTCAAAAAAGGTACCCTAGTGGATTCTTCTTTTGCGCTTTTTCAGACTCTCTAAAAATGAAAAACCACTGAGCTTACCTTCTCTAGGATCATTTAAAATTATATTGAAGGACGTTATCATTGTGTCTTATTAATCGCATTTTCATCTCTGCATCTTTGTCCTATTGTTGGCTCCATGTTTCTCTAAACTAAACTTTTGAAGCATGCCTTATACGCAAGCCTTGTAGCACTTTGCCTTTGCGTCTTGACACCTTGACCCATGGAGGAATTTTCCCAAGTGTCCTTTACTTGCACATTTCTCCTTGCTCTGAGAATTAGTGTGTTCATTGTGCTTGGAACTAGTATTCTTGTGACACTCGTTCCTCCTTTGTAATGTAGCATTCTTTATTCTTTTCAAGCTTTCCAAAATTATCGAAAAAGACAAAAAAAATCAAATATACCCCAAAAAGAGGACGGGAAAAGTCTTTTCTTTTTATGGAAGCACAATGAGTTTCCCTTGGACAAAGCACATCCTTTCATTTTTCGTCAAGCATTGGGATTTAATATGACCTTAGTTAGCTATTCTCGCTACATAGAGTTGTGTCCTCATCTGTTTGGTTATTCTTCCAAACACATGGAGAGTTTGTGTTGCTTCCTGCATTGTGAACTTATGTCAATGTCATAATGCCTGAGTCTAATCATTTGTCGTGCTATTTTCCAAGGGAATTTTTACCCAACTTGAGTCAGCCTCTCTACAGTTTGTCTCTTTCCCTCACTCTCGATCATCTCCAAAGTTCAATCAAGTCTTTGCTCGAAATCACTGAAGTTCTTTGCCTGATCACCGAGATCCTCTTATTTGTTCCCCGATGATCTGTTGAAGACCTATGGGTAATGAATTTGTACACTCACATTACACTCCTACCCAAGTTTTGAATATCTTGAAGTTGTTGCTCGAGCTTTGAAGGCCTCATCTCCAACCATCATGCATCATTGGCTTCTTGAAGATGGACGCTATACATGTATATCTTTGATTTTGAGATGTAGATCTGTTGTGTATTGCTCGCAGCTATACTTTATATAGTTATATGACATGGATATGCAGTGTATTTGATTGGAAGCCATGATTTATTTCATCTTAAGCATGGGTATGCCCACCTCAGTGAGACAATTATTATTTTTGCAGATGGCACCTCCCAAACTCTGGTCCCGGGCTCACTCACTTTGTATGTTGGTGAAGATTTGTAATGTATTTCAACCATCAGATGATATTCTGACCTCACACATTAGGAGGCATCTATTATAACCCTAAATTGTACCATACATGCATACCTGGCATCATGCCATCTTACTTTCTATTTTATCCAAGCCATCACTGAGCAGCTCTTCTTAAAAACCACATTTTTGAAGATGTACATGCCCTTCACCATTACTGCCCATGTACATAGGCTTGTTGCACTATTACATATCGCGTACGTATGCAAGTTGTGCCATTACAGCCCACGTATACTCACAAAAGTTGTAAAAAATAAAAAGTTGCAAGGAATTCGTTGAGATTACGGGCTATTGGGTAGTTTTCCAACTGTCCCACCACCTATAGGCCATCACCCAACCGAATAACCATCATTTATGTCATATAAAAGGAGGTGTTAGGGTCTCATTCCAAATCTAAGCATAAGAATAGTGAAACTCTACCCATTTCACTTTCCCCTCTTTCCCCAAGAATTTGCAGCCACATTGTGAGTTTTGAGCCAGAATTCCCTATTCTTTCCTTTTTCCTCATTCATAAGCCTATGCCATTTCCCTAGAGAGAATTGTGAGAGGAGAAAGATACGTGGAAGCAGTTGGATCTTGGTGAAGAGGATCTCGATCCAGGTTCGAGGAGAAGTCACCGATCTCATTTGTAAGTGACTTTGTGAGATTAATATAAAGAAGTACTTTTTCTGTCCCTCCATCTAATGTGTTCAATATTTATGTTTGATTTACATTTTATTATGACATATAACCCACTAATTCATATATAAGATGCATGTTCATAGTTTCTTGTTTGTCTTTTGGTGAATGCACGTAGGCCTTGGGAGGATATTTACAGTTGAGGAACAACTGAATGCAAAAGGATCGACACCGGACGCAGATTTTAAGTAGAGTTACCAAATCCTTATACTTTGTATTTTATGCATGGATGTGAGGTATTGTCAGGATAGTTGTTAAAAGTACAAGACTTTATATGATTAGCTCTGCTTGTACGTTGAACCCTAGTGTAGTCCATGGGGGGGTTTCCCGCTATAGCACTCAATATACTTGGCAAAGGTAGGCTTTGTGACAAAAATGTATTTTATCTCATGTTGGATGCTCAGGTCCAACTGTAAAGTTTCTAAGAAAGCCTTGCCAGTTATGCTCCCTTGTATGCTTGCAAATTTAGAACCATCCTTCGCTACTGTGAGAATATTATGTTTGTAGTTTGACATAGTGATAATCATATCATTGATTACTACTAAACCTGGAAGACCCTTCTTGTGCAATGAATCAACCTTTTTGAAAAATCTATGCACTCCAATGTCCATTGTCTGGGCTTTCTCCTCCAATTGTAGCATTAATCCTTTCTTGGTCAAAACCTTCTTGACCTCAAGGATTGTCTCTATCCTATATTCAATTTCCAAAGCTTGTAGTTCTTGTTTAGCCTTGGAGTTTAAGAACCTGATGATTTCAGTAGCCTCTGTGGGATTTTCTCCCAATTCTTCCCTTATATTGTCAATTGCTTGTCTAGCTCTCTGTACTAGTTCATGTTGTTCAAACACAATTTGTATGAGTGGCCAAATCTCTATCATTGACTTGTCGATGTCCATCCATATGTGTTGGCCCTTGACCAGGTTTTGGGAGATTCTTTGTCATGTTGACCTATATTGGACTTCAACAGCCTATCAAAGAAGGAGCGCAAGATGAAGTGGAGATCACAGATCTCGGGCCCTTTTTGGGTTTTTGGGATTATGTAAAGGGCATGGGATGTTGGCCCATGGGTTTTTACCCATGTTTAGGCTTATTTTGTAATATNGAGAGAGAGAGAGAGAGAGAGAGAGAGAGAGAGATTTCTAGGAAATATAGAGAAGGATGAATGGCTAAGTGCTAGGATATATTTGATTGAAGGATTGTAAGAGCTCTGTGCATACTGTGTGAGACTTGCAGAGCTGAGTCCAAGTCATTGTAAGAGGTTGTACAAGGTTGTGTGATTAGATCTACCGGGGAAGGACGATCTAGTGAGCTGCATAGATCTCATGTCCTAGGCGAAGTAGGGTTTTTGACACTCTGTGCTTGTACTCGATTAATTGAAGACAATAAAGAAGAAGAGTTGGTGGACGTAGCCCCAGGGTGGGTTTGAACCATGTAAACACTGTGTTTTTCTGCTTTGTGATTGTCTTGATGTGTTTATAACTTCTTTTTACTAAGTGCTTTGATAGAGATAGATAAATTTTCTTATGATTTTTGCTAATGATGTGTAAGAATGTTATATCTGATCTATACAAGAGTGCTTAGTGCTTTATCTATTGGATATGACCTGCCTATTTTGATAAAGTACTTAAATACATCAGATCTGAGTGAATGATGCGATGCTCTATTCTATATGCACAGTAGTTATTGGTTGAATATTGATGAATTGTTGATGCTAAGTACTCTATTAAGTAATATAATCATAGATATGTGTCCCAGCTAAGGTTGTAGATACTTGAGTCCTGCAACCACCCCTGCGTCTACCTCGGGTGAGACTTCATCTGCTTCGCAGGTGTTGTCGAAAGGGCCGGTAGTTAGGGTTTTTTTGGTGCGTTGTTGTAGCATTGATTCCTGGGTCTGCCCTCATTCCAACAAATGGTTCTGTATTCAGGACCATAACTGTGATTGCTGGGAACTGAGAAAGAAGAAGCTTTTTGCAAAAATCCGACCTAAAATTGTGAAAGATCTGTCCATAGATCTATTGCTCTGGTGCGCAGTACCCTACTTATTCTGACAATATCTATGCTACAGAAAAGAAGTTTGATCTGAAGAAAAGAGGTAAGATATGTAAGCTCTGTGCTCTGATAAAGGTAAGAATAGTAGAAAATTTCTAGATCTGAAAGCTTTGTGCTCTATAAGATAAGTGAAATTTTTTTTTTCTAGAGTATGGATCTAGGTATTTTTGATAGATTATGTCTTAGCTTGAAAACTAGGGCACTAGTAGATGAAAGAAGGTTTGATATGAGTAGATCTGATAAGAATAGTGAAAGACATGTTATACCTATGCATAGAAATAATCTTTGGACTAACAAATGGATGCAGGACCCTAGAAATAATTTGTTGCGGGTTAGCTCCTATGATCCTAGCGTGCAGTAAAAGAGAAGCTAGGGATCATTTAAAATAAAGAGAGGATTAACCCTCTGTTACAGTTGTAGAAGACTAGGACATCTTGCTAAGGAATGACATGGGAGAAGACCTAGTTGTCCTTGTTGCAAAGCTATGGATCATGAAGTATTGGATTGCCCTAGAATGATTGTTAAGCTTGAAAGAATGAATCTGAATCAAGAAAACCCAAAGGCAGATCCAAAAACTATGGCAGAACCCTAGAAAGAATTAAAGAAAGCATTGCTACAGATAAAAGAAACCCTGAATAACCACCAACATGTTAGATTATCAGAGATCTTTAAAGAAAAATAATGCATCGAAGCAAGAATAAGAGACTTCGACATTAACTGTGTTCTAGATGAGGAAGCACAGGTGAATGTTATGACAGATAGAACTTGGGAAGCTATAGGGAGGATTTCTATGACTCCCTCATTAGGAGGAATAGGGTTATTCAGAGGAAAACCGGTAAACCTATGTGGAAATCTCACTTAGATATCTATGAATGCTAATGGAACTTCAACAGAAGAAGATTTTGATATTATTAAATTTATTGAGGATAGTGCCTCATTTACCATGTTACTAGGAAAACCTTGGATTGATAGAGATCAAGCCAGACAAAAGGAAGAAGAAGAATTTTTGGAGCAGAAGAAACAAGAGTTAAAAGGTTTTGTGACTAGAAGGATTGCACACTTGATTGAAGAACAGGAGAATAGATCGAATATATTTAACACTAAAGGCCCAAATGTCAAAGCTACAAGAACATTAGAGGACTCAAAAAATACTGAAGTACCTACCCTAGATAAAGAAGAGGTATTACCCTGAATCCTAGGAAAGAATCTCAACAACGCGCAGTGACTTTGTCAAAAGAAGATAAGAATCATAATGGAAAAAGGAATATCGAGACAAAGCTCACTAGAAAGAAGGCTAGGAAGTTAAGTAAGAATAGGGCTAATATTGAAAAGTTACAGAAGGTTATAGAGGGAACTTCGCAGAAAGAAAATTTACAGAATTGGAGCTTCGTCGAGATATCAAAACAGCGACACATGGCACTTCGCCATGGCAAAGAAATATAGTCATTGGGGACATTATAACCATTCGATCGGTGCTACGAACGGGTAGGAATACATTTATGGTGAGACAGATCGACAACAGACTGTTGGACTGCACCATAATTGATAGAACAAGAGTTAAAGAGGCTTCATACCTGTTACAAGCGAATCGTTGTCGAGTTACCTATTTATCCCATTGCGTGATCTAAAACTGAAGAAGACTTGAAATCTTGAAAATATTTGCAATTAAAGTTTATGTGTTTAAAGAAAATGGATCAACCTTGCAACACATCATTTAATAGGATTTACTCATTTTAGACACAAATAAACAGCAGCATAATCAATGAACATAAGCACATAAACACAGCAAATGATAAAGGAGTTCACCCCTCTATTGGGCTACATCTCCTGGTCCAGCTTCCAATGGATCATTATTATTAATTGCTCAAAGTTCTCAAAAACATGCTTTACAATGATCAAATTGACCAACAGACTGCTCCAATGGCTTCAGAGCGTCCAAAAACCCCTAGCTGGGCTTTTTTGGCACCTCGTTTGGCCAAAAAACAAAGAAGTTATGCTTCTTGGAAGTCCCTCCTTCAAGCTTGTTGTCTCTACATCTACAAATTGCACCCTTTGTTTCATGAACCTAGCACACATGCTTATTTAAGCACAAAAACCTAGCACCGGACGCAACCGTGTAAACGATGCAAACTTTAGGACGGTTATGGGCACGCCAGCCCCTAACCGCCTAGCTCTTGGGCACATGGGTCACCCATGTGACCTTGCGCATTTTTAAAAAGGGCTCTGTCCCAAAGGCAAATAGAACCGCAACACATGGCAGGTCATTTCAACCGTTTAAAACCACATTTTAAAACCCAAAACGCACGCCAACTGTGACATGGTCATATGGTATAAAAACACATGCGACCAGGATTGTTGCAACTCCTGCTCCATATGTAATGTGGTGGTCATATGATAACACAATACAACCACGGGCCGGGGCTAAGCCCTGGCCCAACCCCCGTGCCAAACTTAAATCAATACAAATTTAAATAAATATTATCCCACTTATATAGAAAGGAACAACGTGTGGTATGTTGGTCGGGCAGGCTTTGTTAAGGCTTCACATGGTGGGGAGGTCTAGGGTTTGACCCCCACGGACCCATAAAATTTTAAATAACAAACCAATAGCCAATAAAGGGGTGCCATGTGGCACCTTACCATTGACCAAAATGATGCCACGTGTCGCATTCCGATTTAACCACATCTACCAATCAGAATCTACCACATCACCTCTACCATGTCAGCATACGGACTCTGCCACGTCAGCCTGTACGGACTGTACAGTCAGCATCCTTTTTTTTGCCTGTTTGACATTCCGAACAGATTGCAATATCTCTCGCTCCCGACATCTGTTTGAGACGAAATGAG
>JASDQU010316776.1:0-13253 GCA_032191745.1 Picea mariana | reverse complement strand
ACTCTATCCTTTACCACACCTAGTGGTATCTTGTTCATGTTAATGCATTTAAATAATACAATATTGTGTATTATAAAATTTTATCTCGGGAAATTCTCACCTAAATTCTCCTTTGACAATTATGCAACATAATTTCCAATGAAATACTTACCTGCATAGCTTCCACTAAATAAATTTGATGTTGATTAACTGATGACAGTAGAAGCTCCCATTCCTCTTTTATCTGTCTTATAATCAACACTTCAACTTTTTGGTGCTTCCTACCATATGCAACAACATCAGTAGCAACAATTGCAAACATACAAGAATTCTATCTTTCATGCTCCTAACTACACTTGCATGTAAATTTCCTGGCTTGTGTATGGTTGTCTAACAAGACATAACATAATTGCAACTATAGTTTTTGCAACAACCTCTTTCTATCTGCATCAGTTTTCTTTGTTGATCCCAGAAGTCTTCAATTCTTCCCAGATTCCTTAATCTTCTTGTGCTCTCACTGTAATCATTGTACATAAACATTTCTGACCTGAGCGCTTTCTAGCAACATTAGTCTTGGCTATTTTTTCATTTCCAACCAAATACAAAGTTGATATTAACCTTCAATATTTATTTATTTCCAGGATCCCTTTATCCCAACTCATACTTGGAAGAATTATAGTTCCAATCAAGCTGTCTTATAGACTTTGGATCTTCAACATCCATTTACTTTTTGAGACTGAACTACTTCATCCCTTTCTTGATTGAATGCTTTAGCACTTGAGTTTTCTTGCACTCTTCTCTTCTCCTTGCCAACTAGCCTCAAACTTGACTTGCATAGCCAATCTCTAGCATACTGTAAGGATGCACATATGCCTCCTTCGCTAGCCACAGAGAATTAATTAAAAGTACTTAATACTGCTTTTAATTTACCATTGTAATTTCAAGTGATACTTCCAACCTCTGGGAATGTCACTCATGGCTCTATGCCACTTAAGATGGATTCTTGTCAGGCACCATCTCTTTTTGCATTCACAATTATGCATTGAACCATTTTTTTCTTCATGGTTCCTTATTGGTTTCTTCTTAGAAATTTGTTTCACTTTTAAGTTATTCTTGACTTGATATCTCCATGATGTTGTGGAAATACCTTCAACACCTTTGGAGTGAATCAACAATCCTCTTTTATTCTCGATGTCCCTCCTGAAGTGTTGTCATGCATTCCTATTAGCTTGATATCTACCTCATGATTTCTTCTTCCATTATCTTAAGATGTTCAAGGACTTGACTCCATCCTGGAATATTTCCTTGTCTACTTTGCATACTTGCAACCACATATTATGCTGATATTGATTTTCATCATTCCACTATTACTTGGATCCCTCTGATCCAACTCCTACATGACCCAATTATATTTTCAATCATGTTCTCTGAGTAACCTTGGATATTTAACACCAATTCCTTTCTTGAAGCAATTTATTTAGCCTTTTCTTGACTGGTCATATCAACACTTGGATTGCTTAATGAACTATTAATTTCTCCTGACTTGACCCAATTGATTTCAACCTGACTAGAAAAATCAACTTCTATCATGCCATATTTGATGCACTTCATACCATGCTTCTGCTGTGCACTCTGATTAACAATAATGGAGGTGTTATCTGAAAATTGTAAGACTGGTCTTTGGAGATGTTACATCTTATCTCCAAATATACAGTCTATCTTTCTTTATTAGAATACCAACAATCTTCTTTATGACTTCCTGTGATATAATATACTCAATCCTTAATTATAGTTGAATACCTAGAATCCTCTTTCTAAGACCTTTCCAATGACTGCTTCCTTGCTCAATTCTGAGTCCTGAGCAGAAAGTTATGGACAATTGAAAATTGTCTTTTTTGTGATGTAATCTTTGTACAACCATTCTCCTTTATCAGATCCAAATTGGCTCTTGGACCCTTTTTGGATCCTATAATAAGGTTTATCAGCCTTATTACTTCTTTAGGTGCAGGTTTGAACAAATCAAAACCCCACAGGCTCCCTTTCCAAGCCCTTTTCTTTGTCCAAAAATCATTTTTGGACCTTAGCCCCTTTCTTTTCAGCCCAAAACCCATGTGACCTCAAGCTATAACCAAGCGATTATTAATATGGAACTTATCATGTTCTTTAGGACTTCAGGGCTCCAAAACTTCGAGCTTCAGAGTTTCTCCTTTCACCTCACCTCATTTCCTTTGAACGTCGAAGTGGTGAACTCCCCTAATAGTGCTTCTTCGACACTTCGGGACTCTGATGATTCAGATTTTTGGGCTTCAAAGGTTCTTACAAATTCATACTCCAATTTCCCCAAATACCGAACCCCCAAACTTTTGGGGCTCACTTAGTATGTTGCACCTGTGGTGCTACGTGTCAACAATACGGAGGTGACATGTGGCCCAATCAATTGTTGACACATGTCAGATTCCCATTAGCACAAATGACCAGTCAAATGCACAAAACAGATGGACATGTGGCATGCATATGGTGGTTCACATCACCTTGGGTGACATCAACATGCCATGTCACTTCCATATTCTGTGACTTCGAAATTTCGGGCTTCGACGGACTTTGCACCTGCACACCTCTAATCTCCCAAACTCCAAATTTTTTAATACTCGAAGGGCGCACTGATTGACGGTCCTCATTCTCTGTTTAGATCGATGGTCAACATGAGCTTCGGGACTTCGGGCATCGAGAGTTCTCATGCTCCATCTTGAGCTACCTCCCGAATTTCCGAATTCCTAAACTACAAAGGACTGAGATCTATGGTAGATGTTCTCCTGTCAAAGAATGACAGGGATTATCTCCAGCTTCGGGCCTTTTGATACCTTAACACTTCACAACAATAGACTTCCAGATCACTTTACTGGGAAACCCCCTAAGATTTCAAGAATCAACAGTCCATGCTCCTGGCCGAGATCTACAGTGGACAGGAGCTCTGAGACTCTGAGCTTTGACAAATTTTGCATTACAACAAAATAATTTCCCCGAATGTCAAAGTGGTTGATTCCCTAAACCACCGCTCTCTGGAGCTTCTATACTTCAAGAATCTGCAGTTTTCGAACGTCGGAAGACTTTACCTTATAACACTTCAAAATACCCAAACGTCGAACCGACGAATACAACAATCTCCTTAGCTCGACTGTCAAACAATTAATGTAGTGACACGTGCCCCTATTGACAAGCGACACATGCTAGGTCTCAATTGGTACTAAGGGTCTACCAAAGGTAATAAAAAAATGACATGTGGCAGGTTTAGAAGAGATCCACGTCACCCTCGATGACATCATCTTGCCATGTTACAGTTGCACTTCAGAACTTCATAATTTCGGGCTTTGGGAGATCCAACACTAGCACACTCTATTTCTCCCGAATTACAAACTTTCTAACAATTGTTTCCCGGAGCTTCGGGACTTCAGGGCTCTGGGACTCTGGAGGATTCCTCGCCAGATTAAAACAAATCATCTGAACATCGAATTTTCAAATACCTGCTCCCCAGGGCTTCGGGACTTCGGTACTTTGGGCTTCGAAATATTTTTTTGTTGAACTTAACTTAACCTCTGAACTGTCAGACTCCCGAAAAAGTTGATCTACAGACACGTGTCTTGGATAATGGACAGTCTAGATTGGTTCCGGACTTCGGGAAAAAATTCCACTTTGTGCAATCTCAAACAGGTTTCCCTGAATTTCTGAACTGTCGAACAACTTGGGAAATCCAATGGTCCACCTTCTCCCGAATGATCTATAGTTGAGAGTCACTCTAAGACTTTAGAGCTTCGGGCTTCAGAATATTTTGTTGTTGACCACCAAACCACCTTCGAACTATCAGATGCTAAAATTACGAATAGGATAATCTGCGAACATGTGTCTCTGATAAGGAACGGTTCGGATTAGTTCGGGACTTCAGGACTTTTGGGAACTCTCCCATCCATGCAACCACAAAAAAATTCCCTGGAGTACCAAGCTACTGAACCACTTGAGGATCCAATGGTCCTCCTTCTCCCAAACAATCTGCAGTGTAGATTCCACTCCGGGACTTCGGAGCTTCTATGCTTTTGCCTCTGTTTTGTCAAAGACATTAAAAAAATTTCCGAAGTAATGAAGTCCGAAGAACTTGAAGGTTAAATGCCACACTCCTTTCTCAGATATGACGGCTGTGAAGGATCTGCATTCTCTCGAACAGATCTGATGACCCAAATATAAATTTTGTGGCCCAAAAACCATGGTTACTGTGGTTTCCATCCTCTGTCGGCTTTCTTGAACTGCTAAAATTCTAGAGATTCTAAATAGAGTCAGGGTGTTCCCTCAGCGCCCTCCTAGCACTCATGAATTCTCTGAAATTCAATTTTTTTCCATTTGGACAACAATTCAATCTGAACTTTTACTTCAATTTCCACTTATATGACCCATCCAGGCCCAGTGTTGAAAATTGGAGCTTTGATACCATTTTGTAACATACCTGGCCACCCAAACTGGGTCATGCCACCTAAAACATTTCATGCTCTGATACCATATTGTAACACCCTCAGCCACCTAGGCCATGCCATGCTACTCTAAAACACATTCTTACTGAGCTTCTGATAACCAAAATGTAACATACCCAGCCATAGACCTATTGGGCTATGGCACACAAAAACTCTTGCAGAACATCATACATATATAACTTAATAGACATTACATTTTGCTAACATACAGATTAATGTGGAAATAACAGTAAGCCTACACATACAACATATACATGCAATACTTATAAATATTAGACATGCATAAATACACAACATGTAAATGAACATATAAATGGTACTTATCTTTTTGTATAAGACCACCAGCTGTGTGCAGACATTCCACAAACCTCCCAGCCATAGACCACAGTGCTAATCACTCTCAACAGTGGTTCACCCTCGAGCTGGGACTAAACTCCACCCGAGTAAAGGGATTCCTAGGATAGGCTGAGACAATGGGATGCTATACAGTCAATCAAGAAGGATTCCCTCCCATGAAACATCTTATACACACAACCTACAACCTCTCATTCCCCATATGATTGTCCCACCCTAGGAAGTGTGCCCCTTCTCTTCTCAATAGTCTATCAACTACCCCACTTCCCTTTCAGGGTTTCAGCAACATGTCAAACATGAATTCTCAGAGCACTATAGTTGTTGTTGGGCTCCCTCCAGAAGAAATCACTTCCCCAACAACCTCTCTCACTTGGAGAGAGTTGATCACATGCCTGACAACCTACCTCTTCATTCCACAAGCCTAACAACCCACCTATTCACTCCCACTCCTAGATAACCAGCAATAAACTTAGGTGAAAACAACTTCAGCGTTCAACTAATGCACAGGTAAAAGTGACAACCACGACCTTCGGGTTTGGAAATAGGTGCTTCTCATAATAGGCAAGTACAACACAAGCTTAGGTAGGCACAGGTGAGTTGTGCCACCCAGGAGGATCACAGGTTCCAGCTGATGATAAGAATAAATGGGATATGGCTCCAGAATGCATGTAGGTTTCAGAGGTACATGCATGCTCAAAGGTCAACAATGGAGGTAATGGCTCCTTGCATGCATGCATGAGTGCATGGGAATCCTGGAAAAAATGGAAGAGAATCCCCCCAAAACGAACTGATTTCCCCACATATAACTACATGCACCAAGATTGACACATGGCTCTCTTGGAGCTCATTCCTCTCCACTTAGAGTTCGTTCCTTTTCCCAAAGGAACTCAAGATAACATGAGTTATTTCCCAAACCTTAGTCTTTTAGGAAATATATTATAATATTCCCTTAGAGATAATCCCTCAAGCTTAACCCTTTTTCCTAGCCTCTTAGCCCCTTCCCTTTCCCTACCTAGTGGAGCTTAATCCCCCATTCTCTTTTATCATGGTTGGTCTACACACATTGATGTATTTATATTAATGATATGGATATTTACATATACAAAAATAGACTCATTGGCCTTTAACATCTAGGATCTCTGACCTAATCATCACATAAGCCGCCTAGATTATAATCACTTGGCTCACCAACCTACAAAACATATTTACATTCACAATTACAACTAGGGCTCGGTCTTGGGATATTAAAATGGGGATAACATCTAGCTCCTACTTGGGGACATGTGCTCGTCGTAGAGTGCATGAGAACCACAACATTTCCTAGTAAACCCATGTGTACCAAAAAATCAGACAAGGGGATCATAGCATCTAGGATGGTGCTATCACCCTGCATCCACACACACACACACACATATAAATTCAAAAATGAGAACTAATCTAGAAAACAAAAATTTTGACATTTTTTCAAAAGCTAAGCATGAAATCAATATGCAAGTAGAGCAAGATGAAAATGAAAATGAAAAGCATCTAAACTAGTATTATCAATCAAGATGCAAATGTAGGGGAAATCAAGATGACTTACCTACTTACCTAGGGCATGGGTCCTGAATAAGTCATGTGACTTGGATGTACAGTTGGAGGAGAGATATGTCCACTGGTAATGACATCTTCCTCTCATCTCATGCTGTTAGATAGTACCTCTCTTTATCAAAATTTGTCTTGATGATGTAACGACCAAGGAATGAGTTGTTATTTGTGCTTCCCCTTTCTTTTGTCCCACATGAGCGCAAGAATTACTTCATTGAAATCCATGCAAGGTGTATTCTCAATGTGTGGAGGCTTTGTGTGGATTGTCCTTTTGACAATCAATTCATGTTTCTCATCTTCTTCCTGCATAATGTGGATAGACCCCAACTCCTTCCCATGGTATTTTTCAGTTTTCTTCTTATATTTCAATGGGAGAAATATCTCTATGAAGTATTCATGTATGAAGGGTAACTCAGATGGATCATACTCAAAAACCTGTGGAGGCACATCATAGTAGTGTTCACTGACATAATTAGGGCACCTTAGATCCATCACATGCATATCCTTCTTTTCCCTATTATGTAAGATCTCATACGTTCCATCTCCCATGGGAATATATGCATGTGTAAGATTTATGCTAAGAAAACCCCCAAGCGCTAAGGACCAGGTCCTCGAAAAGAGAATCCCCCAGGCATCGGAAACATTGATCATGAATATGTCCATGAGGACATTGATATGTGGAAAATTGACTAGAAATACCTCATCATCTTGACACACCCCCAAGACCTTGACCCTCTGTGAATCAATACCAAAAACATTGCCATAAGGTTGGGTTGTCTTCAAACCAAGTTGTTTCATTACGTTCAATGACATGACATTTGTTGAGGCCCCTGAATCAAGCATGTAGTTGTTCAAATGGAGGTCATTCATGCCTAATGAAAGATAGAAAGGAGGATTCTTCTCCTTTGGTCGATCGAGGTACATCGTGTTTAATATGATGGGAGGATCTTCCTTCTCGGTTGGCACCTACAAGACTTTAAAAACTTCCCTTTTTATATAAGGGATCTTACACATCTCTGTTACTGGGACCGTCGTATTCAGTTTTCCAAACATGCTCACAACATCTATATTTAACTGAATATCATCTGTAGGAGTTGTCTTAGGAATAAAATCACATGTCGGAGGTGGAGGTGGTGGAGCCACCTTCTCTGTTGATCGAAGAGGAGTATCAGGTTGTGACGGAGGGGCAAAATATTTATTTCTTCTAGTGTAGGTCAGATATTCCCTCCTCCTTAATTCCTTCTTTTGATCATCTGTCAATTTATTCAAGGCCCGAAGTCTCCCATCTCTTTGTCCTCTTCTTGTGGCTTCATTGATATTCTCTTTAGTAACTTGTTCCTCTTCAAAGGTGTAAATCATATCACGGAAGTTCATATCGTCAAGAGAATATTTGTCTCGTTGGGGGAATTCAGCTTCCCTGTGGGGTTCTTGGCACGTGAGGCACCAAGCTTCTACATCAACTGTCCCAACATGTTTCAAGGTATATGGGGCCTTTGCCTCCAGTTGAGGTCTCGGTTTCCAACATGCGACATCTCTCTATTGTCTAACAAACTGTGGTCTAGGAGTAGATTGATTTCTTTCCATTATAGTCATACGACTCATAAGTTGATTCTGCACCTGAAAAAACTGAGTATTCATTTAGTCTATCTTTTGAGTTAAGAGAGTGATCGGATCATGAGCACTATTGTTGGAAACTTTAGTTTTTTCTTCTGCTTTGACACGAGGGTAATGAAAATATTCCACCCTTGAATCAAGGATATTCTCTTCAATGTTGGCACTGTAATTTTTGGCTAGTGCTAATGATGTGGGATTTTTTTCTTTGAGAATGAATCAAAACTTCCCTTCAAAAGAATTCATGCAAAGGAGACAAAATGATGATGTTGTAGGATATAAATCTATTGGAATTTGATTATACAACCTGTCAACCCTAGAATTGAATTCATTTACCGTCTCATTCTCCTTTTTCTTTATCTGATTAAACTGAGCCCCAAGTGTCCCACCATCTGATTTTGTTCACCATCTATTCTTGAAGGAGTTGGAAAAATCTTCGTAAGATGTGAGATGATTGTCAAGGATTCCTCTGAACCAATCCATGGATTCTTCAGTCAATAATGAGGAAGACAACTTCATGGCCACATCTTCATGATCAATACATGCATTGTCCATGTCCCAGCCCATGACATAAAGATGATCTTCAGCAGTTATCACATTGTTTCTTGGGAACTTTGGAAACCACTTGTTGACTTCATTTGGCATTGTATTAGGGTATCCTTGGATATTGGCCATGTTAATGGGTTTGTAGAGGTCCTTTTCCCAAGGGTGTGCCATTGCAACAAGAGAAATGGTATAGTGGAAAAGGGTTTTAACAACAAGAGGCTTGATAAGAGGCCTTCTTTGGTAAAGCTTAGAAGGATTGAACCTCCCATGGGGAAAAGTTTTGGGAAAGGAAGGTTTCTGGGAAGGTGGAGTTTCTAGATGATCTCAAGATGATCTCATCAAGGAAGGTGGAAATGGAACATTGCTTGAGTGGAGTCACCAGGAAAGCTAAGGGGAAGGCTTTGAGATAGCTTGCCAAAGTGTCATTAGGGTTCCGAAGAGGATTCAAAATCCTCCCCAACAACGATGCCAAAATGTTATTGCACAAGTTGTAGGTTGGGAAAAGCCCGACCCAACCACTAAATGGCAACAACTAAGAGGTCACCTATGCATTGTCACCTTAGGAAGGTGCACCTGTCACTTTAGAGGTGAGGTAGTCACCTCAAGGGGGGAATATCGGTGAACCTAGGGGGAATGAAATGAAGACGGATGAAGATGGATATGTAGAATTCAATTCTAAATGGTATGAAGGTCTTCGAATGAGGTCTTAATAAGGTCCAAGGGTTTCCAAGTATGTTGAGTAACTTGCAAATGGTGAAATACCTACCCGAGACACAAGAAAAAAAACATATGTTGCAATATAATCAAGTGGAAAAGAAAGTGAATCTTGTTGTCCCTAACAGCAACAGTTAGTAACTATTTTATAACAACAAATAAAGATATCTAAATCAACATAAAGTGAACACAAGACTAGTTAACAAATGTCAAAGAAAAATTAACAATTGACTATGAATTATGTGAGGTACATTGAGAGTAAATAAGATGGATGTTATGAAACAATTTTCTGCAGTAAATTATCAGCCTTATGGCTGTAGAATTCAAATGTGTACAACAACAAAATCAACCATCAAAATGTGCCCCAAATTATCCTAAAGAGTGTGCCCTAATTAGTAGATTAGGTGAGTGAAGTTTGGGGGGTTTCTTAGGGTTAGTTTGTGATATATTAGTGGTATAGGGTTAGGGTTTTCTACATCTTTATGGCAATTTAGTCCAGAAAATTTTTTTTTGGGAGAAAGAGGACGCCTCAATGAGGCAAGAGAGCCAAGGGATAAAGAAAACTTTCCAAAAGGGAGAGTTTTAAAACTTGTAAAATCAAGATTTCCAAGGAAATGATTTTGTTTATGCAATGCAATAATAAATGACTAGTGCTCTTAACAATTGGGTTAATGGGGTCATGCAAAGAAAGAGATAAAGAAACTACCCCCTTGGGGGTGTAAACCCTCTTACTCCCCAAGGAAAGTTTCTCTAGCTAGGGTTTGAGCTAAGAGAATGTATGCCCTTATACTTCTCTTAGCAAACCATAGTTTAACCAATAATATGAAGCATAAAATGATGAAGACTATGGTGGGGGTGTATGCCCTTATACTTCCCACCTAGATCCTAGCACAATAACCTTGACTTGAAACAAATGATAGCATGAAAAGTAGAAACCATACCAATTCAAGGAAAAATGCTAAGATAATCCACCACAATAGCAAGATAGAATCCTTACAAGGATAACACATCACTTCCATCAACCATAACATCAAGATGTAGCCATAAACAAGATCCAAGAGTGACAATTTTCGAAAGATAGCGAAAATTTCAGACCAAGTACTTCTTACAAGAGGGAGAGTTATGTTAAAATGAGATCTTATGATCTCTTATTTATACAAAATGCCACCAAGGTGACTTGTCCACATATTTAGGGGTAAACCACAAGACCAGGGGTCAACAACCCTAATCTTTCCCCCTTAACAAAATAATATTAAACAATTCATTAAAAATTCACTTTTGCACATAAGAAAAACCCTAATTCATATGGACGTCACCCCTTTAGGGGACATTTTGGCACAAAGAGGAGGTCGTTGGTGATGTATGAGAGTGCAGGGGATTCCCAAATCCATTTATCAAGCAATAAGACCATTTTCTTCATGATTCCTTCAAAACATTCATGTGCCATTGCATGTCACCTCACCACCTTTCCCTAACCCCCCTAGGTGATGTCACGCTAAAAAAGGAGACATTTTGCCTCTCCTAGGAAAAATGTTTGGCATGTAGGGGCTAGGCTACATCATCCAAGTCATATTCAAGGTCTTTCAAGTTTGATCTTTCTCATCTGACAAGCGGACCCTTGGCATCCACCTGTGGAATTCAAGTCCAATGGAAGCCCAAGCTAGGCTTGTTCTTCCAAAATTGTCCACCAACTAGTTCCTGCAAAGACAAATAAGCATTCCCTCCAAGGATATCAAGTCATAACATCATGATAAGTGAATCCGATCAATAAATGAGCTACCTAAGCATGTGCATCAAAGATCACTATATAAAACATTTAATTGTTCAAAGACATTATTTGACTTGTCAAGCTTGAATATGGGAGGGTTGACGAGGTGTCCTATTGTGTAGATATTTCCCTAGGTCTAGGAAAGTTTCCAAGATATCCCTCTCTAAGCCATGTAAAGTGGGTGAGGTGGTTGGGGTAAAGACTCAATGGGAATAAGGCTCATGACATACAAGAGGTCGTAATGTCTCATTCATGGGTGCCTTTGTAGAGGGTGTGTCGTACCTTCGTCCACAACGCACTTTTTCCAAGCCCATTATTTTCCATTCTTTTATTCTTTCATAATTTTAAGGAAATTTTGAAGGCCACTACCCTGATGTCGTGTCCAGAAAATGACAATGTCACCCACAAACACCTAGTGGAAATGAGAAGGATGACTTATGATGAGACCCTATTTCTCTCAGCCATGCAACTGAGAGCCATTACCCTGGTTTGGTGACCAAATGATGGTAATTTCATACCACTAGATATTCATGGATGTGATAGATCGGCTCGTGATGAAACCTCCTATCCTTTAACTAACTTGTTAAGCATTTTAAATAATATTTCATTGTGGGTCCCCCTTTACTCAAAGATAAGTGTTTCACTCCTTTCTTGGGTGATCCCTAAGCGAAGCATCTAGAAGGTTCATACATAGGATTTTATCTTTTACCCAACATCAATCCCTTTGGGCCTTCAACCCCTCCTTCCCATAAAATGAGGGACAACCCCTTCTTGGGTCAATACACCCTAAAATCCCAAAAGATAAGGAAATTGGGGGAATAGTGATGGAAAGTTGTAAGTATGGTCGGGAACGGTATGATGGCTCTTCAAGGGAGTTCTCAGTAGCAAAATCATCCCTAAGGAAGACCACTTACTAGGGCACACTGTCAACCACCAAGGTGAAGCAAGGCAAAAGGCATAATTTCCAATTATATATCATGAAATCTAGAACAATCTAAGATACAACATACTCGAATGGCTTAAATATTGAAATCATGCTTACCATAATATTGTGTTGTACCTCATGGATCAAGGCCCGCTACCTTCTGGGAGCCAGCTGATGTGGTGGATGCTATCTTGAAATTTGCGGCCAGCTGTGGTGGTGAGGAGGGTATCCATCTGTGCAAAAGGATATTGTTGGTCATGTAGTCTCTCAACACTCCACATCTGCAACTTGAGGGCCTCCAGACATAATATCCTTAGTTATCCACAAAATGGGGATAACATAACCGAAAAGTTTCTTAGAGCTAGGAAGTCAGCTAGGCTCTTAGTTGGCTGGGAGGATTTCGTTGTTCTACTCTAGGTATGTGGGAAAATAAGGAATGCTTGGAAGCATCTTCAATTGGACTACATCACAACTAATCAGCTTCAAGAAACCAATGAGGAGTTTTGTTCTTAGCATGTATTTGTTATGTTTCTAGTATTCCATTGTTATTCCATTTAAAAAGTAAAATGTTGTTGCATCAATTCTTTTAATACATGTATCAATTAGCATAATTTTATTTCATAACACCCATGGAGAGGTGCTAGGTTTGGTATCTGAGCTTGTGTTCGAAAAATAGTACCCTAAGGGCCATGCAATAAAAAAGGTGCTACTCATGATCATGAGTCTTTAATTTCAATGCTTATCCTTATCATAAGTAGTTTAGAAAACAATAATTTTGTATTTTTTTTCTTCAAGTACGGACTAAGCATCAATCCAGTGATTGAGCTATCTCTATATATTTCTATTGAAAAGTCCTTGTGCACATAAATACTTTGCACAAAAGTTCATTTATCTCATAAGCACTACTTCATTTTGCTTAAGTGTTAATTTGATCTTAGGTATATCACTCATAAGCTAATTCATTCTCAATCTACTCATCCATTTCTTGTTTTATTGAACATAATAAATGACTTTTCAAGATAAATGACATTTTTCCCAAGAAACTAGCAAATCAATCAAGAAATAAAGAGGATGAATGTATATGAAAAGATATATCATTTGGAACTTATTTAAACTCTAGTCACCCATTCAGGCTTAGATATTGCCTCAAATCTCAAAATTCTAGGCAAGGTCACACTTGAGCATGAAAAATCAGAACAACTTAAAGTTCATATTATATATATATATATATATATATATATATATATATATA
>JASDQU010316775.1:0-13316 GCA_032191745.1 Picea mariana | reverse complement strand
AGTCTATTTGGCATTTTGAGCATTGTAAAGCACATTTTTGAGCACTTTGAGCAAATAATACAAATGATCCATTGAAAGCTGGACCAGGAGATGTAGCCCAAGAGAGGGGTGAACTCCTTTATCATTTGTTGTGTTATGTGTTTTCTGTTCACTGATTTTGCTGCTGTTTATATGCATTTTGAATGAGTAAATCCTATTAAAGTTGTGTTGCAAAGTTGATCCAGTTGCATTTTAACACATAAATTTTACTTGCAAATAATTTCAAGAATACAAGTCTTCTTCATTTTTAGATCAAGCCCCTAGCCCCCCTTTCCCTCTTGTGTGTTGATGTTTTGGTAGCTGCGGCAGGTATTAACCTCCACGTGTAACCTATGACTTAGAATAGAATATTTCGGAAGCAAGTGAACCATTAAATAGATGTGTGAAAACCCTAGAAGACAAGTCGGCCTAGCAAAATAAACAATATTAGAATATTATCTTCTAGAAAGACAAGTCGGCTCCACAGGAAAAAGATAAACATAAAATATAATTACCAGAAATTCAGGTTGGCCCAGCCAGAAAAGTCACTGGATAGATTAATATAAATAGAGGACGTTTTAGCTCATTTGTATACCCAGTTAGAGCGCAAGTCTTGTGGAGAGCTGCAGCTGCAGCTGCAAGGAGGAATAAGGGCACATGGTCATCTCTTGGTCTTGGTCTCTCTCTAGTGCTATCAAGTGATATTCTTGGTGATTCTCTTGGTGGTTCTCTTGGTGATACTTTTGGTGATATTCTTTCTAAGTATGGCGCAAGTCTGAGAGAGTAGTGCAGCTGCAGCAGCTGCAGTTGTGTATGGTACTTGTTCTATGGATATGGAGACTCTCTCTCTTGTGCGTTACCCTTGGAGAAGGAGTCCTCTACTTGTCTTGAGTTGTTGTTGCAGTTAGCAACTAGGGTTTATTTGTTGGTTCTGGAGTAGTTTGCCAGAATTATTCTAAGTAAAGGTTAGTGTGATCGGGGGTGGCATATGTAAATGCCTATGATTGGGTGACAATGATGTGACATTGTCTATGGTTAAATGAGCATACCAAAATTTTAACATCGTGGAGTCTTAGCCCCCCATATGTTTTTGTCTGACTTGGTCTGCAACCATTATGTATTTTATTAATATATAGGAGTGTGATTACAATGTACAATGCTAGGCTCATTGGCCTTTCAACATACAGGTTCTCCGACCTAATATCACACATGCACTAATATCACTTTGGACCAAACAAACATACACAAGTACTCTGGCCCAAAAACCATACTGGCTCACCAGCCTATATGTTAATTTTATGGTGATATTCAGATCTGATTGATTTTTAAAATTTAACACTGTTCTTAAATTTAGACTTTAAAACTGAAGCTCAAATTCACCATAACAAAAGCACAATAATAAACTTTGCATCCACAAGTACACAAAGATTTTTACCCTGGGTAAAACCAATTGGAAAAAATCCCAGCAACAAATGATCTTTTCTTATTAGCGAATAGCTGAGCTAAGAGTAGATACAATAGGTCATTAGGCTCTTACACATACCATGAGGGTTTGCTTATGAACTCACTGAAACCATGTTAGATCCCAAGTGATCTCTTGAGTATATGCGACCTCTAGACCTTACAATGGCAGCTTGCATGTGTTGTTGTTCTGTAGAAGATCACCTTCTCTTTTGGAATGTTAAAGCCCTATTACAAAAACCTTGATCTCTTCCTCTCTGTGACAAAAAAAGAATGAGCATTTGCTACATGCTGAGGTTTCTTTTATTACCAATGACTTGATCTTCTACAAGAGATTCGCTATAGTTAGGATAGTTCTCTTTTACTTCTTTTAGAGTTGAGGTTGACTTCTTTTAGAAGTTGAAATAAGTCGATTTGTTTCCTTAAGTTAAAAATTATTTAACTTAATAATTAGTTAACTTAATTAATTACTTAACTTGAGAATCACTCGTCATTAATTACTTATCTTTAATAATTATTTTATTATTTAACTTATTAATTACTTAAGTTAATAATCACTCAAGTTATCTCAACTTGATAATTACTTATTTATTTAACTTAATAATTACTTAAGTTAATAATCACTTCAAGTTATCTCAACTTGATTATTTAACTTAATAATTACTCTAGTTAATAATATAATTACTTAACTTGATAATCACTCAAGTTATCTTAATTGATAATTACTTAAGTTAAACCCATTCACACTTAGTCGCTTATACTTCGAAATCTTCACTTTTAGATCATTCACAATTTGCGTACGACTTGTTAAGTCATGTTACACTTGGGAGTTTGTTCATACTTAATCAAACACAAGTTCCCTCATGATAATCATGGTCACATGTGCCAATGCACTATCTCATTACATATTTGCAACTCAAGTATAAGTAAAGATAATTTGTCTTGAGATGTGATTCTTCAGTTCTCCAACACAATTTGGTCACATGCTACAGTGGTTTATCTAGAGTTGACCAGACCCTAGATAAGGTCTCGTAGCTTTATCCATCTCGAGTGACCTAGGAGAACTTCACATCACTTTTTCCATTTAGGCAACATCAGTCTTGGCTCAATAAAGACCGACTTACAACGTACTTGTCTTGTCTTCGCTTTGGCTCAATTAAAGCTTACAAGACTATTTGACTTGTCCTAAATCACATGACCCTTTTCTCCAAGTCTCAAGTTTTGCCTTGCGAAAGGCAGTCTTGGAGAATGTCTCACGATGCTATAACTTAACACTATAT
The DNA here is from genome assembly GCA_032191745.1 of Picea mariana. NCBI lineage: Eukaryota > Viridiplantae > Streptophyta > Pinopsida > Pinales > Pinaceae > Picea > Picea mariana. The sequence continues at coordinate 10,557 of JASDQU010316775.1, read as the reverse complement.
AACATATGTATATATACATAAACAATTGGGGATCCAAAACTAGGGTATTACATTACCCTCCCCTTTATTTTTGCACTATTCTCAATGCATTATATACAAATGTACAATCAAAATTCTTCAAAACGTTGTGGGTACTCCTTCTGCATGGTGTCCTCATGCTCTCACGTAGCATCTTCAGGACTGTAGCAGGTCCATTGGACCTTTACCAGGCTGATAGCTCGATTCATGAGCACTTTGATCTTCCTATCCAAGATGCGCACCAACTGGACCCGAAAGTTGCCCTTGTGCTCCACTTGGATCACATTCCAATCAATTACGTGGTTAGGATCAGGCACAACTTTTTAAGCAAAGACACATGAAACACATTATGAAGCACATGGATGCAGACAGTGCAAGAACATATGAAACAAGACCAATCCTTTCCAAAATTTCAAATGGTCCATAATATCTTGTTGTCAGTTTTGGGAAGTTTCCCAATTTCAGTGAACTCATTTTAGCTTTCACTTTCAAGAAGACATGCTCGCCCACTTTGAATTCTCTGTGTGTTTTGCCTTTGTTTGCATAGCTTTTTTGCCTATCTTGTGCAACCTTTAAGTTCTGTTTTATTTTCACCATATGTTCTTCCATTTCCTTGAGAAACTCTAGCCCAATGATAGCTCTATTAGTTGGGTTATCCCAACTCTCAGGTGTGTTACATTTCCTACCATACAAGGCTTCAAATGGGCTCATCTTCAAAGATGCATGATACCCATTATTATAAGCAAGTTCAACTGGATGAAGGTAGTCTTCCCACCTGGAAGGCTTATCCATTACATACATCCTCAACATATCTTCAATCACTTGATTGATCCTCTTTGTATGCCCATTTGATATGCTGAACTAAAATTTAAATTTGTCCCAAATCCTTTAAATAATCATTTCTAGAAATTTGATGTGAACTTGGGATCTTTGTCAGAAATAATTGCCTTAGGCACACCATGTAGCTTAACAATTTCCTTCATGTAAATCTATGCAATGTTGGCTGCCTTGTGAGTTAGCTTCTTCGAAATAAAATGAACAACTTTTGTTAATTTATCCACCACTACCATGATGGAATCATGTTGCTTCATTTTTCTGGGCAGCTTAGTAATGAAATCAATGGTAACACTTTCCCATTTCCACTCAGGAATGGGCAATGGTTGTAGCAATCCAACTTGATGTCTATGCTCAACCTTTACCTTTTGACATTCTAAACATCTAGCTATACAATCATCCACACCTTTCTTCATGCTTGGCCAAAATTATTGGCTTCTTACGACTGCAATTGTCTTTTGATATCCTTGGTGCCTAACATAGGGTACATTGTGCATTTATTTCAGCACTAAATTTTTTAGCTCTTGAGATTTTGGAACATAAACTTTGTTCCTGTACAAGAGAATCCCATCCTCTTCTAGTTTGCAATCTTTAAATTTCTGTCGTAAATTAGCTTGCTGCAATGCTTCTTTTACTTGCAAATAATGTTGATTTGAATTTCAAGATCCCAAATCCAACTTTTAAATCAGATCTGTACATACTTATGGCTATAACATGCCTTATGCACTCTCCTATTGAGTGCATCAACCACTTTATTTTATTTGCATTTGATATGCTTGATATCGAAGTAATACTCACTGAGAAATTCCAGCCATATGATTTGTTTGGCATTCAATGTTGGATGTTCAAACAAATACTTCAGACCACTATGGTCTATTCTCAACTCAAACTCTTTTCCATGAGATAATGCCTCCATATCTTTAAGGCATGAACTGTGGTTGCCAACTCTAAGTTATGTGTGTTATAATTCCTCTCATGCTCTTTCAATTTCCTTGATTCATAACATACCACATGTCCATTTTGTGTAAGGGCTCCACCAAGCCCTTTTTGGATGCATCAATGCACACTATGAAATCCTCATCTAGATCAACAATCTTCAAGATTGATGCACTTGTCAATAAGTTTTTCAAACGTTGAAAGTTTTCTTCACATTTGGAGGTCCATTCAACCTTCACACCCTTCTTTTGCAAATAAGTGATTGGGTATACAATCTTTGAAAAGCCTTCAATGAACCTTCTATAATAACTTGCAAGTCCCATGAATGATCAGACTTCTGTTAACATTCTTTGGTATAGTCCATCCCCTGATTGCCTCAATCTTCTTTGAGTCCATTGCTATGCCCTTTTTTGATGTAATGTGGCCCAAACAATGGATCTGCCTTTGATGGAAAGTGCACTTGCTTCACTTAGCATACAATTGGTGCTCTCTCAACACCTACAACACCATCCTCAAATGCTGCTCGTGCTCCTCCTCTGGCTTGGAGTAGATGACAAATTTGTCTAGATAAAATTTGAACACTCCATTCATTAGGCACATAAGCATAGCTGGTGTATTTGACAACTCAAATGGCACCACTACAAACTCATAATGTCCATATATTATTATGAATGTTGTTTTACTAATGTCTTCTTTGATTCTTAGTTGATGGTACCCTGACCTTAGGTCAATCTTGGAGAATATCTTTGCACCTTTCAACTAATCAAAGAGATTATCAATCCTTGGCAAAGGATATTTGTTTTTTTTATTGTAACCTTATTAAATCGTTTGAAATCAATACACAACCTTAAGGTTCCGTCCTTCTTCTTCACAAAGAGCATCGGGGCACCCCAAGGTGACACACTTGGGCGTATGTACCCTTTTCCAAAAGTTCATCAAGCTGCATCTTCAATTTCTTTAGCTCTGGTGTGCTCATTCTATAAGGCATCTTAGACATTGAGGCAACTCCAGGCACCAAATCAATGGAGAAGTCAATGTATCTCTTTGGTGGCAACCTTGGTATCTCTCCAAATATATCCTCATATTCTTTTAAGATTGGATTGGTCTTCAATACTTGGCACTTTATCCTTGGTCGGCTCGTCCATATGGGTTGCATAAATCTAACACCCTTTCTTGAAACTTTTTTTCAACTGCACGGCTGGAATTTCTCTAATGGATATAGGCCTTAGAATCTTTTGAACTTTCCTTTGTCATCCTTCCTCATCAAGTCAAGTGAATGCTTAGACGTAGCAATCTAGGATAGCATGATGCTTGTCCAACCAATCCATACCAATTAAGTCATCATAAGAACCCAAAGGTATGATGTTCAAATATGCTTTTGTGTTGATTCCATTGTCCATTGGACAATCCTTAACCAGTTCATTGTTTTTTCTTTTGGCTCTAGTAGCTAACTAGGCCGATCAATATTTTCCATGCTTGCTTTGTTTCAAATGAAATCTCTCAACAAGATTAAGATCTATATTGCTATGGCTAGTTCTAGAATTTATTAAAATAGCTATGAGTTGGTTATTGATCTTAACTTCTACCCCAATCTTGTGAAATTGATAGTCTGTTTGCATGTTGTCTAAGACTGTATAAATTCTTGTCATGCTTCTGCCCCTATTTTCCACTGTATTAGCTTCCTGATTATTATGGACAATTCTCATCCTTTTTCCTTTGTGAGGACAATTCTTGTGCATGTGCTCTCCTTCACATTCCCAACATTTTATGGGCAACTGCCTTACTCTTTTTCCCAAAGGTTCTGGCATTTTGGGTTCACTTTGGGCTAGCTAACCCTGTTGAACGAGGTTTATATCTTCTTTTCCTCTAGTCCCATTTTTTCTTATTCTTGTTTATTTTCCCATGCAGGTTATTTAGACTCTATAGCAGCTGAGTGTTGATATGGTTCTTTTCTTCTTGGGCTCTTATCAACCTTTCATTATCAACCTTGTAGCTTCGCACTTCTTTCTTCATACTTCTTATGATCCTTTCCATCTCTATGGAGTTTGTTCTTCCTCCTCTGTGTCCACTTGTTTTTGTCTCTTCATTTTCGAAACTAATGTTCATGCCTTTCACTTCATCTCCATGACTGTAAACTCCTTGTGCATCCTCCATATCTCTGGTCCTCATCTTGAACCTGCTCTGTTTTGCTTGTATCTGTAATTTTGCAAATGTGCATGCAGCAAATTCTGTTAGTCAAGAATCAATATCAGGTTTATCATAACTCTACAATTTTCTGGAAAATTGTAGAGTTAGTTCTCTTTTTATACCACTAGTCATCTTTTGATTTTTTGAGAATTTGTGCTGCTCAAATCTGAATTCTGGACACATAAATGGTTTTTTCTCTTCAAGAGCTTTCTAATGACTACTCTCTTGCTTAATTCTGAGTTTTGAGCAGAAAGTTATTGTCTTCTGAAATTTTGCCAACTTTGTCACATTGGTGCACCTATCTCCTTAGTGCAATTAAGCTCAGACACCAAATTTTGTCAGTTGTAAAAGAAAATCTTTTAGGAACCAAGAAAACTTTTGTATCGGGCACTAATACTACTGGTGATGGTGAGTACACAACAATTTTCATATTTTTTTGTTTGCTAGTTTGTCCGTGATCTGCAGGACTAGCTTGTGGTTGAGAAACCGCAACTCAGGGGCATCTAAGCTGTCAAAATCACCCGGGGATTGCACCTGGCCTGAGCCACACCAACCCTTAACATGGCTGGATTTTTTTTCCCCGTAGGTTTCGAACCAATGACTTTAACATACAGAGTGCCTTAACAGCACACTCCGTCACCGACTGGCCTACACCTCGAGGACTACAAGAATTTTCATATTACTGATATGATGCTCCAATCAAATTCTGCAGCAATTTGGAAATGACAACTTTTTCCTTTTTACATTTTCTTCGGACTTTAGAATTTTTAGTCAAATTGACTATCTCCCAAATCGAGCAGATCTGGAAGAACTTTACTATGACAAAGTTTATTGGATTGATGAGGAGGTAAAATGTCGAGTAATATGATTTTTCCAAATTTTTGATCTGGGATCCCTTTTCCTTCTCTGAAAGTCTTGAAAATCCCCAAAAGTGGCTTGAGATGTGGATTTTGCCCAGCTAAACTGACTATTTCCCAAACTGACCAGATATGGAAAAACTTTACTACAACAAAGTTGTCTGGATTGATGATGAGATAAAATGTCGAGTAATATGAGTTTTCCAGATTTGTGATCTGGGGTCTCCTTTTCTTCCTCTAAAAGTCTTTAAAGTCCCCAAAAAATGGCCCGGAATAGTGGATTTTTCCTTGTTTTGGCATCCCCATTCCAAACCCCTTGGAATTTGGCCAAAATCTCAACTGGGAATCTTGATGTCTTCTTTTTGGACTTATTGTAAAAATTTCATCAATAACAAGGCCTCTTTCAAAGAGTACCACCCTATTCTTCAAAAACCTCTAATTTGTCATTTCTGGAAAATTGTAGTAGATTTAGCTAGTGGCCCTCACTAGCACTTTTGTAGGCTTTGACATTGCAAACTTAACCCCAAAACTTCACCTGATTTGGAGTTAATTTGCTCCTGATATGGTCAAAATTATTTTTTGGTTCTAGACTTGTTTTTTTTTTAAACATAGGATACTCTATTCTGATGTGGCTGCTGATGTGGCGCCTTGGGTCCACTTGGCACCCTCTGAGGCAATGCCATGTCACCCCTCTCGACCACTCTGGCCTTGCCTCGTCATATCTTCATCACCTCCCTCTCTTCTTCCTTCTTTTTCCCCTTTCCTCTTTATTTTATTTTATTATTTTATTTAAGGAGCCCTACCTATACTCGACTGCCCACTTGGCACCCTGCGATCGGCCATAGTGATGGGCAAGTCTTATCCTGCACCTTTTTCTCTGGCATGCATCTTCATCACCGTGGATCTAAGATCTATGACGCATCTTCATTACAAGCCTCCGAGTTGCATCCAAGTCAACCCATTGGCAGGGCGCACAACTTTCGGTCGTGGCGCCCAATCATCCACGAACCTTGCCACCTCTGTGCTTGACCCCTGCCATCTGCCACTATGGACTTGCCACTATGGCAATCCACATCACTATTGCCACATCACTTGACACGGGGCCTCCATGTCATCATGTACGGAATTTCCCAAAATTTTCAAAATTTTCAAAAATTCCCAATTTTTCGTAATGTTCAAAAATTTAAAAAATTTAATGCACGGGCTGCCACAAATCTCTAGTTTGAGATTCCTTGGGCCAAATTCAACCCTATGCTCGCTTCATTGATATTTTGTGCCCACTAGACTAGATTTATCATTTCACCATCAATTTGGGAATTTTACTCGAAAATCCCCAATTTTTCCAAAATTGTTCCATAGCTGACTCTCCAACTCCGTTGAACTTAGCCAAATTAACCCTGCAACTGTCAATTCAACCTCCTCCATGTGAATTTTTCCATGGATTTTAAGTTTTAACTAAGAATTGGAGCTTTGGCCCAATTTTCCCATTTTCATTCAGATTTCTCACCCGGCGAATTGCTGCAGAGGTAAAATTACAAAATTCATTCAAATTTATGCTTCAACATGCCTGGTTAACATCCAATTTGGGGAAAATTAAACACATTTGCCTCAATTATTAAATCTTTGGCAATTTTCCCCAATTTCCCCTAAGAAAATTTTGTCAAGCAATTCACATTCACTGTAAAATTTAACTCTGCAAAAATTCTGGTCTGCACTCTAATGTCTGGCCCATACAGCCCAAGTGTTGTAATTATGCTCTGATACCGATTTGCACACACCCCAGACTCACTTTTGGGCATATGTAACTGCAGTTCAACCTTTGTTCATACTGTATTTTAAAATTCTTCAAACCTGGCCCATTATTTCTTTGATACCATGAATAATTAAGCCCAATAGGGCTCTGATACCAATTTGTAGCACACCTCAGATTCACTTCTAGGTATATGTCATTGTAATTCAACCTCAATGTAACAGACCCAGACCTCTGTCCAGGCTCTGTACTTACCGTATTTTTAAATTCCTCAAAGCTGACCCATTATTTCTTTGATACCATGAATAATTAAAGCCCAACAGCCCAACAGGGCTGTGATACCAATCTGTAACAATATGCCCTACATATGATAAACTTGTGTAGTCCTAGCAACATGCATTTTAATGCATAGTTCTAATAACATGCATAGCATGACAGAATTAAGCACATATAAGTACACATTATACACAACATAAAAACATATAAAATAACACTTATCTTAAGCAAAAGAACCAATTGGTTGCAGACCTCAGACGTTCCACCCAGTCAATAACACCAATGTTTTAACTCTCTCAGCAATAGGTCACCCTTGAGTTGGGGCTATGACTCCACCAGGGCAAAGGCTATTGATGCCAACTAAGGTTTCACAGTCAGTGCTGGGTTCTAACTAAGCCAAACTACCAAACATTGGTAGCAATTCCAACTATAGATCTCTTTTTCCGATATGCACAACCTAAGGAAGTGGACCCCTTTCTCTGCACTGCAGTCCCTTAGGCTGTCCCCCTTCCCTTCCAGGGCTTCCAACATAGGTCTGCCAAGAACTCTTTGCGTCGTGGCTCCAAGAACTCCAACTATATCAATGGAGTCTCTAGATACTTTCTAGGCCTCACATTGAGGAAAACCTATCAATACAATTCTCCCTCTCGGGCTCCAACCTTCCCCAAGGCAACCCAAGGAGAATTGTTTGGGATAGGTTTCCATTGGTGTGAGGCCTAGAAGGTATCTGGAGACTCCATTGGTGCAGCTTGAGTTCCTGGAGCCATGGCTAAGAGAGTTCCTGGCGGACTTGTGCTGGAAGCCATAGAAGGGAAAGTGGACAGCTCGAGGGACTGTAGTGCAGAGAAGGGGGGTCCACTTCCTTGGGTTGTGCATGTCGGGGAAAGGGAGCTTTAGGTTGGAATTGTTGTCGGTGTTTGGTACCTTGGCCTAGCTGGAACCCAGTATTGACTGTGAGACCTTAGTTGGCTTAGGTAGCCTTTTCCCTAGTGGAGTTATAGCCCCAACTTGGGGGTGACCTATTGTTGAGAGAGTTAAAACATCAGTGTCTATGGCTGGGTAGAATGTTCAAGGTCTGCAGCCAGTTGGTGCTTTTGTTTAAGATAAGTTATATGCTTTCATGCTGTGTATAATGTGTATTTATATGTGCTTAGTTCTGTTATGTTGTGCATGTTACTATAACTATGCATTGAATTGAATGTTGCTAGGACTGCACAAGTTTACCATATGTAGGGCATACTGTTACAGATTGGTATCAGAGCCCTGTTGGCCTTAATTATTCATGGTATCGGAGAAATAATGGGCCAGGTTTGAGGAATTTTAAAAATACAGTATGTACAGAGACTGGACAGAGGGCTGGGTCTGTTACATTGAGGTTGAATTGCAGTGACATATACCCAGAAGTGAGTCTGGGGTGTGTTCCACCAGGGGTTATCCTTAATAAACTTAGAACTAAAATTTTAGACAATTAAGTCAAAATGTGACCTGTTCCCTTGAGTCCAATGGATGATGGAGTGAAAAAAGGGGTGAAAACAAATTGGGTTGGTTATGCACCTCACACCAATCAACTCAGATGATTGCCTTGAAGAAACATCAGCAAACCTGAAAGTTATCTAATTGATGAGGGAATCAGACATAGAAAATTAATTATGCCATCCAAATAGAGACATCTATTTATTATCAACTTTTTGAAATTCATACATAATCACTCTCCTATGCTACATGCAATGTCTCTAGAATGACAAGAAAAGAGGGGAGGAAGAAGCAGGGAAAGAGATTGAAAAAGGACAAAAGGACAATTGATCCCTCTCTTAATTTACTGCTCCTGCTCTTATAGAATGAGTCAGGAGGTTACAATAAATTCTCTCCAAAAATAGATTTAGTAATGAAAAATAAAAACAATGGATATAACTCCCTTATGGCAGCGCCCTACTTGTAACTCCTCTGCTGTCATAACTGCCAGAAATCAGTGCCCTCATGATGGCCACTAAGAATGGATGTAAACATGCCCAGGAATTGGTGAAGTAACTCCTCCAGTGACGTGTCCCGACTGCTGTTAGAATAGTACTGTCTAACTACTCCAGTAACGCGTCTTGACTGCTGTCAGAATAGCACTGTGTAACTCTTGTTGACAACTCTCTGACTGCTGTCATAATAGACTGTGTAACTCCAACTGACAACGCCTAGAAATAGGAAAGGAATCTCAAAATGCAGCGCCTGGGTTGTTGTTGCCATAATAATGGTAAAACAGATCCAAAAATAGGATGTGAAAGGTCTGAAACTGCCAATTAATGCAGCGCCCTCCATATTGTCCATTATAGTTTCAAACAATGCACCCATCCTAGCTCCTTATGAAAGGCCTAAAACACGCCTGAAGGTGGTCTTGGGAATTGTTCCAACACGCTGTTGTAACAGCTGCAACAACAACCTCAAAACAGTGGGAGTAGACTTATGGAACAATTAAAATGCCCCATTTCCAGTAGCCTTGGCCGGAATCTGGCAAATGAAAAAATTCGCAATCTGATCATCTGTTTAAATTGCAATTCTGGCAATCTGGGTCAATTCAGAAGCCATGAATCATGCTAAGATTGCAGTTTTGAAATGCCCAAATTGCAATTTCAGCTGCTAAGATTGCAGTTTTGAAATGCCCAAATTGCAGATTTGGAAAATTGCAATTTCAGCTGCCGGATTTGGGCAGTATCCTCCCTGAAAATGACGCTGGAAATGGGACGATCTAGTTGTAGATTATTCCATGTCAAAAGATGCCCAAAATGTTGGTCCAAAGTGCCCAAAAGAGCGCATTAATGCTATTTTAGTTTCTCCATCGAGATCTGTGCCAATAGGCTGCCCAAAATATGCTGATTTGGGGTGAAAAAGTGTCAGAAACAAGATAAATATGTTTCTCAAGGCAGCTAACTGTGCACTTGAGCATTTTCATGAAAATACTCTTCTGGGTATGCACAAGCTGCAAAAAATATGATCCAAGTTTGTCTATGTTTTTGTATGAAGGTATAGGGGTCTAAGTTCTGAGTTTAGCACTCAGATTTTGCTTGGGCAAAATCTGGTTTTAAGAATGGCTCCATATGGGGACAGGATCCCCCTTGGAATGTCGAGAATCCAGAAATCTTGGGATGCTGATGAAGCCCTGAAAAAGTGACCACTTGGAATAAAGTTGAAGACTCAAATCAACTCAACTGATTAAGACACCTAAACTCTGATTTGGCTCGTGTTTTAAAACTCGGTCCGAGTTGACTTGGACTTGGTTAACATATTGAAATATTGTAACTGCAAAGAGTATTCTTATTATTATTGATATATTATTCATAGGATCAATCCCCATTGTGGATTGATCGTGTCGGTTATTGTAATAGGACCAAATCCCCTTTTGCGGATTGGTCAAAAGACAATTATAATAGGCAAAATAAGAAGTCGGCCCCAGCAGTTAATAAAGAGACCCAGAAATATAATAAAAGTGGGTTTACCCACCCAGTTTGGGAAGTCGGCCCTGCCAGTGAAGAGACACTTCACACGTGCCAGACTTGTATAAATAAAGGAGGCTAGTGCCTCACTTAGACACAACTCACTTGCTCAGTTTGAGAGACAAGTTCTGATCTGTTACAGGCAAAGGAGAGAGAGAGTGGCTGTTAAATTTACATGCAGCAGCGAGAGCCATTCTCCTGGAGGATGGCCAAGACCCTA
>JASDQU010316774.1:0-13189 GCA_032191745.1 Picea mariana | reverse complement strand
GCCCTATCTTGCTGAACTTCAACCAACTGGTTTATTCTTCTGGTAACATCATTGGGTTCGTCATTCGAATCCTGCCAGAGCTTCATCACTAGCAGAGCTAAGTTTATTGGTAAAATGACATCAGTGCCATATACCATCTGGAAAGGGGAAATCCCAACTGATCTTTTTTTACTTATTCTATTGGCCCATAGTGCATATTTTAGATGGATATGCCACGCTTTCTTGTTTTCAGTTAAAACCTTTTTTATCATGGTAATCAGGATTTTGTTAGATGATTAAGCCATACCATTACCTTGTGGATAATAAGCTGTGGAGTGTCCTAGTATGATGTTATATTTTTGACAAAAAATTATCATGCTCGTCGATTTAAAAGCTTGTGCATTATCAGTGATTATATTTCGAGGACACCCGAATCTGGATAAAATATTATCTTCCAAGAAACTGATTACTACCGAATCAGTTGCATTTCTTGTGGGGATAGCTTCCACCCATTTAGGGAAGTAATCAGTAGCCATTAGGATCCATTTGTGCTATGCACTGGAGTGTGGATGAATTTCTCCAATAAAATCAAGTCCCCATTGCTGAAATGGGGTTTCTATTTTAACTGGTATAAGGGGAAAAGTTGTGATCTTCTGTTTGCCTGTGAACAACTGACAAGGGACACAATTTCGAACTCTAGTGTTAACTTCTGTGAACAATTTGGGCCAATAGTATCCAGCTCCTAAGATCTTATAAGTTGTTTCTCATCACGCATGATGTCCTCCACACACCCCGACATGGAATTCATCTATAACCCCTTCTGTTTCGGTTTCAACTAAACACCTCGGTAGGAAACCCAGGGGGTCTTTCCAATACAATTTATCATGTATGATACAGTATTTTACAGCATGTAACTTTAACGTCCTAGCCTTAGACGGGGTTAACTCAGTAGGACATTGGAGCATAAGTAGGTAATGGACGATGTCATGATACCAGGTCGAAGTAGAAATCTTGTCTTGAATTTTGGTTGTAGTTGCAGAGACATCAAGCTCGTCTATTTCCAGAAATCCCTCAGTCTGTTGCAACTGATTTATCCCTAGTGATTTTAAGTTCGATTCGGCAAGAAATTTGGCCAAACCCTAACCTTTGATAATTTTAGTTGGTTTTACTTCTAGGTCAAACTCTTGAATCTTAGCTAACCACCTGCCTCTTCTTCCGTCGCTGTTTGGTTGCACCAAGATATCTTTAACAGAGCTAGAGGGCACACAAGCAATAAATTTTTAGTGCAACAAGTAAGTTCTGAAATCCTTGAGAGATTTCACCATTGCATAGGCCCATTTCTCCAATATATCATATTTCAACTCGGCATCCCTGAGACTTTTTCTAAAAAATGCAATAGGCTGCTCAAAACTTTCCTCATTTTTTTGTAACAACACAACTGCTATAGTATGTTTTGAAGCAAAAGAAAAAATAAAAAACTCTTTTGTGTAATCTGGGCTGGCCAAGACTGGTGCTTCATTTATTACTTTCTTGATGCGTTGAAAGGAGGCTTTGGCTTTGCTTGTCCATTTCATTTCACTGTTCTTTTTGAGCATATCTATTATCAATTTCACAATTTCGACAAAGTTAGGGATGAATCTCCTCAATAAATTTATTTTTCCTAAAAAAGACTGAATTTCTTTTACATTTATAGGAAAGTTTATTGTATCTGTTGCCTCAACCCTTTTGGGATCGATTTTGATTCTGTCCCTAGACACGATATGGCGCAAGAGTTTACCTTCTTGCATTGCGAAATGAGATTTCTTGGGATTGAGTGACAAACCAAAATTTCGGCATTTCTCAAAGGTTTGTTTAAGGTGCATTAGATGTTCTGCATCAGATTTGGAGAAAATAGTTAGGTCATCAAGATAGATAAAAATGAACTTGTCTCTCTCACCCACGAAAGTGATATCCATGGTTCGCTCAAAAGTTGCCCATGCATTCATTAAACCAAAAGGCATTTTATCGTACATAAAAGTACCCCAAGGGGTAGTGAAAGCAATTTTTTCTTTATCGTCCTGATGCACTGCGATCTGATTGTAACCTGAAAAACCATCAATCATAGACATTCTGTTAGCGCCAACTGCTTTTTATAAAACATGATCCATCTTAGGTAATGGGTAATTGTCTTTGAGTGATGATCAATTCAAGTTTCTGAAGTCGACACATAGTCTGATCTCACCGTTTTTCTTTCTCACTGGGACTAAATTAGCAACCCACTCAGAATATCTCAGTGGGACTATAATTTTAGCATCCAGGAGTTTCTTGACCTCTTTTTCTATCACCCATAATAAGATAGGGTTAATATGTCTGAGTTTATGCCTAAAAGGTTTGACACCTGGTTTTAATGGAATTTTATGTTCCATTACAGTCGTTTCATAAGTTCTCAACTCGTCATAGGACCAGGCAAAAACATCTTTGTATTTTTTAAGAAATTCAACATATTTATTCTTGATTTCGGGGGACAGGTACCTGGATACCTTAACTAACCTAGGAATTTATTTGGTACCTATATTGCAATCTTCGACTTCTTCCAGCTGAGGTTGTAAGGTAGTCTTCAAAGGGATATCATCATGATTAAATAGTCTTTCTAAGGGGATCAAGCCCTTAGGTATTTGGTTATTTTTTAAAACCAACAAGCGGTGATTTGCAATTTTATCTTGGAACTCTTGGGGGTCTTAGCCTTCTTGCATGATCCAAATAGGATCATTCTGGTTCTCTTGGTCAGCATGCATTTCGGCAAACTTGTCTACTATTTCTAAAAAATTTCAAAGTTGCTTGTCATCCTCAAAGACTTGCCAATGTTGTATGTTATTGCGTATAGAAGGTCTGTGTCTCATTTGTATATGATACTTGAGTTTGAAAGTAGTGGGAGGTGCGAAAGTAGAAGCATCTTTTGCTAAGGCATCCACCTGTTGATTTTCAACTCTCGGAATGAAGTGAATATTAACAGAAGAGAAAAAAATTTCGATTAGGGCCCAAACACAATTTTGATATGACCTTAATTTAGGATTCTTGGCCTGTCATTGGCGATTGACTTGTTTCATGATTAACTCTGCATCACCAAAAACATCCAAGTTTTTAATTTTCATCCTCCTAGCGGCCTCTAACCCTAACACTAAAGCTTCGTACTCACATACATTATTAGTGTGGTCAATGTTCCACTGTAGCCTATAAGAGAAAGGGATAACGAATTGGTTATTAGGTTTTATAATAATTACTCCAGCCCCAGCTCCAAGATAAGATGAGGTGCCGTCAAAGAACATTTTCCAAACACCAATGCTATATACATCTTGTTCTATTTGTTCTTTTTATTTTTTATTTCCTGTACAATTTTATTCTACACATGCATCAACATCATCATCTATAGATAATATACAATTACCTAAGTCTTGATCAACAATATATACAGAGTAATTATTTGGGCTGAGAAGATCACTAACCATAAACGCTAATCTGGTTTCCCTGTACAATCGTGTGAACAGGCCTCTGAAAACTAGAATCGTTGCATACGTCATATCAAGTTGAATAGAACCTCCAAGTTTAGCACCCGAGGACTAAGACAAGAGCATGCCATGTTTTTGAGGTATATCTGCAACAACTACATCCATTAAAACACTTTTTGAAGGTACCTGTGCAAGGTTTACTACTAAGTCCTTTATCATACCTATACACTTGACTTTCCTTGAATCGAAAGAATATAAATCTCCATAAGGCCTGGTGATTTCAAGGCCAAGTCTCTCCATGATTGCTTTAGGCATCACATTGCGAGAGGCCCCATAATCTAACATGCAGTTATGGAGCAGATGGTCAAAAATAGTCAAAGTGATGTAGAAAGGGCCAACAGTGTCTCTGGCACCTTCGAAGTGTGGGCCAAAAATTATGTTAGGCTTTTCATCCTCTAAGTTTATAACATCATCCTGACTTTCATTTTATGAAAAACTAATCATTTTAGCAATTTGTTTTTGGTATATCGGGTTTTTGGCCAGTTCGACAAGGGAAATAGGAATTTTGATCTTATTGATTTCATTTTCTAGGTTAAAACTTCCAATGGTTTTGTCGATTTCCATGTTTTGAACCTCCGACCCTTTATTTTCAGTTTTCCTTGGCTGAGGGGCCTTTGTTTCGGTAATAGGGGTGTCTAGTTTCTGCATGCTTAAGGGCGACATTTCCACTGTCTTTGTTTTAGTAGACTATATGTTAGTAGTCTTAGTCCCTTCAGTCTATTTTTCAGTGCTTTTTGAAACTAGTTCATCAATTTCAACCCTTAGCAGTATATTTTTAACTGGTGCAGTTGCGGAAACCCTATTTCTAGGTCTCAGGTTATATTTCTAGTGGAGTTCAGCCATTATTCCATCTGCTATTCCCTGATAGGTCAAATCTTCATAAACACTGCCATTTTTGTTACTCTCGGTCCCATACTATGTAGTCAGAGATTTTTCATAATCATGTCTTGTTATGTAAGGTTGTAGGCAGTCATCACCAAGATTGTTCAGATCATCTTCTAACTCCTCAAAATCTTCCAAGTCTTGTCCTCCTATAAAGTTTTCACTTTTAAAAGGGGTTTGGATCTTTTGATCTTCATTCTTAATTTGTTTTTGGTGGTTTTGAGGGTTAGGGTTCTTCCTGAACTCCTTTCTAGGGTAATGTTCATTCTTAGCTTGCTCTAGTTGCATTCTCAATATCTTGTTTGACAGTTCTTTGATAATTTTATCCATATTGTCTTCTGAAGATCGTCTTGATCCAAAGGGTGATCCTTTCTCTTTGTATCTCCTGATTTATTTGTTTCTTGTCTCCAATTTACCTTTTAGTTTGCATGATGCCATCATTTTAGATTTGATTTCGAGGGCATCATCTTGCATCTTGGTAAGATCTACTAATATTCTCTCCCTCAACAACAGGGCGAAGTCGGGATCAAAGGCTCCAGTGAAAGTCACTTTCATTTCAGGTTGTGAGGGTTTGACCTCGACTGGGATCTTATTGTACAATTTGTTAAATCGTTGTGTAAACTCAAGGACTGATTCAACATTTTTCTTTCGAAGAGCTCCAAATTCGGTTAGATAATAATGATGGTCTTTCTGCTCACCCCACTGTCTAATAAAAGCATTTTCAAGTTCATCATATGACAGTATGGATCCGGTCGCTAGGCCTCAAAACTGGGTTCTTAATTTCCCTTCAAAGGTTTGAATCAAGAGTCTAGAGTAAACATCTTCATGTTCCAATCCAAGAATGTCAACGAATTGATCGAAAAAATTTATGTGTTTGGCTGCCATCAAGTCACCTTCTCCCATGAACTTAGGCAGGTTTTTCATGTAATTTTCTGGTAAATCGTGGAGAGGGACTGGTAGAACCAGAGGGGCGTATCTTGCAGCCACCTTTGCAAATATCCAAAAAGGCGGTGCTTGGCTACCCGCTCCTTCTCCTTGACCACCCACGGTAGCACCTCCAGCCCCACCTCCTCCAGTCGCGACCATTGTGGATTTAATGGTCAAATTCTGGGGGTTATAAGGAAAGGTTTCAAGAAACTAATTATCAAAGGGGAAGAAACTTGAGAAATATGAGCTTGGAGAATGTGGACTGGTTCCTTTAGAACCACAGGGTGAGAATACAAGAGAATCAACAGAATTTGAGTCAAAATATATAGGATAATTGTTTGATTTTTGAGATGTGGGAAACCAAACTTTGAGAAGCAAGGGAGAATCAGTCGCAAAAGGAAGTGAGGTAGATATTCATTTTCTATTGGTGTAGGAAAAGGCTGAGAAAGCTTCGGTCTTAAAGACCGGAAGAACCAAATCTGATTCAGGGGGTGTGACTTTATCAGCGGAGTATTTCTCGTAAAGGGGTGGAATACTTGATTCACTGTTTTGATCTTCAGATTCAGACTATGTAAACTTAGGTTGAAATTTTTTATTTGTGGATGAGACAGTCTGGCGGAAGTATCTTCTTGATTTTAGAATTTTTTCAGGGTCAAAAAAGGTGAAATCTGCTTGTTGCCTGGATTCTTTCTGGTGTTTTTTTGGTTAAGAGCCAACTTAAACAATGTGTAGTCACCCAGTGAAAGATAAAGGTAGCCTTAGAAGGTTTTCAAACTTTTTTCACTATCAAAGAAAGAAAGTGTCAATGTCATTCTTCCCAAAGAATAAACTTCATTTCTTCGATCCCTGGAAACAGCGCCAAAAAGATATTGTTCTTGAGTTTATACTTTAAGGCTCTAAAGTATACTGTCAAGGAATATGAAAAGACAAAGGGAGATGACGATAGGAAAAGATATGATAAAAAAATGAGGGCTATAGTTGGTTCCTCAACTGTCTCTGTTGAAATTCCCAGTTTTCCTGGATACTGATATCTCTCTCAATTGTTGCCCATGAACGTTCTAACTCAACCTGGTTAATTTTTGTTTGTAAGATAGTGTTAAATAAATTTAGAGTGATGTTGGTTTGATCTGAAAGGTCTGGCTCGATATTAGGCTTCCTTTCAACCGGTACTGTCATGAAGGGTAAAATAAAAGAAGATAAAGTTCTTGTGTTTTCTTTTTAGGCTTGTTATCTCTATTCCACAATGTAACCAGAATGATGTCAACACCCAAATAGATAGGATGACTAAATTGCAGGCCTTTTCTTGTATCTGAGTTAAATTTTAAAGAAATGTAACATGCATGATATGAATAAAAACATAAAGCTATTAGAAAAGTGAGGCATCAATTTCAGAGGAATCTCACATAGTAACAGAAGACTACGAAATGAGAAAAATATTAATGAAGCATATGATGTTGAAATCTAAACATCTACATGTCTTGTATCTGTTGATAACAGATATAGAGGAAAAACTGTAAATGATTTAAATAACAAGAATAATAATTTCTACAGTAGAGGTTGTACTAAATTGTATCCAAGCATTAATCAATTAATCATATGAAAGAAATATGAGATGACAAGGGAACATATAACTCAAAAGTGACAAGATCTAGAATCTTTAATCTGCATTTCTATTAATTTAGAGTCTCTTCAAAATTACTTCGTCAAAAATGATTTTTTTTTTAGAGAGATCAAAAATATTCTCTATGGTCTTCTTTCACTTTATTTATACAAGATTGTTGCTACTTGATGGTTAGTGATCTCCTATTTTTTAGGGAAAAAGAAAGAAAAATGTTTACAAAACTGCAACCTTTACCGTTGCATGATTAAAATTTTGTTGGTCTATCATTTCAAAAGTATAAGATTTCAAATGATACTTCACTGTTTAGCTGAAGTCTCTCCCTCTTTTGAAGCTATACATTCAACACACGTCTCCAAAAAATGAACAAAGATTTTGGGTGGTGCCGGGAGATCTTTAGTTTCAAATAGACAAAACATTTTTTGTACCTTTGGAAACTGGTCTCCAAAGATTTTATTGGAAAACCTGATCGTTTGCAGCTTTAAATTAGGTAGTACCAACCATCTATCTATCTGGTTGGTATTGATTTTGCTCAACTGTGAAATTTCTGCCTGAACCTCCTGTAAGCTCTCTTTGTAGTCCAATTGCTATTTCACAATGTTTATCTGCCCTAGTAGTCCAGAGCAGTCATTTCTTTCAAATCCTAATGATTTCTTATCCAAAGAATCAAAGATTCCCTCATAGTCATCTTTGATTTCTTTGACTGTCTTCTTGTTTTCGACTATGTTTATTTCCCATGCCTTGAGCATAATGTCTCCTCTTATCTGTTCTGCGACAGAAAGTTTTAAATCTTTCAGCATCTCCCTGTTCCCTAAACATGCGACTGCTTTCTGAAAGGTATTCCTTTCTTCTTTAGCCTCTTTTTCTAGTAAAATAATGTTATCAAGGGATTTGCTTACCTTTTGAAAATAATGCTGGATGATCTTTATTTTGGATATCAATTGTTTTTGTTCAACCTCTATCTTTGTATGGGCTTCTAACGAGAGGGTTTAAAAAGCCTTTAAGTCCATGACCCAACCTTCTGTCAAACTCAATTTAGCCTATAACTATTTAACAAGCTCCCTTTGTTGAGTAACCTGTACCTGACTTACTTGTATCCTCTGGTTCATTTCATCCAGGCTAGTTTTGAGTAACTGGATTTCTTGCCTTTCAACAACTCTGGCCTACTCCAGACTTTTATTCACCTCTTCTCTAATGTTTTTCTCAGCATTCTTCAATTGATCCTGCAATCAAGCTATCATGTGGTTACTCTTCTTTATCCTTGTTATCATGTTATCCAGAGTAAAAATGTTTGTTGTTGCCATGGCTCCCATGAAGCCTGCTACCTTTGTAGAGAAATCCTCCTCTTCCAGTTTCTGGCCATCTATCAAGATCCTATGTTTCTTCACCATACCCCCTTCTCTCATATGCATTTATTGCCTTACAATAGCCTTCCTCTTCTTGCTAAAAAAATAATCGGAAGGAGGGATCTCATCTCTGGAAATAGGGGTGAGGTCACCAACATATATGTCTCCCATCTGTGGGAGTCCAAAGGTGGAATGTAAAGGAGTTAAGGAAGTTATGGGACTTCCTAGCTCTGTAGACCTTATTTCTCCCATAGCCTTAGGTAGAATGATATCAAAAATAGGTGAAGAAGGAGGAGTGGACTTACTGGACTCGGGAGGTGTCCTCGGGCTCCTCTTTGCTTCCGTCTCTAGATTTTCTATTTGTAAGGCCTCTTCATTTTGTGAATATCCTTCAGTATCCTGAGGAAATTCTTTAGGATTGACTTTACCTTGTGTTTATTTTTTGAAACATGGAGGAGTATCTTCTTGTTCCCGAAGAGGGGTAATTGCTTCACCCTGCATCACTTTGGGCAGATTGCTCCATCTGTGTTTCTGGAAGGTCTGAAAACTAGCTTGCAAGTTAGACAACAGTGTCTATACTCTTTCTAACACTTCCTCATAGGTCTTAGTCCCTTTGAACAGGCTGTCACAAGGGGACTTCTCATGTTCATAAGCCTTCATATTATAGTGGGCCATGTGTTTTCCCACTAACTGGTAAGGATCATGCTTCCTATGCTCGAGGTTTACCAATTTAACCTCCTCTGGCGCTGCCACTTCAACTTTGGAATGGCCTAAGTTGAGCAATGAAAATTTCCCAATCTGAATGGGAAAAACTAGCCAAGATTTATTTTGAGCTGTTTTTAGTTCTATCCCAATTACACCTATTACTATTTGATGAGCTACCTCCCTATACACTAGTCTATCAAGGAGGAATTTCGGGAGGGCTTGTGGAGGGATTGAACACCCGAAAACTCTGATGTAAGAAAAATTCTCCTCTATGAACTAGTCAGAAACTGCCCTGAGGTTTCTTGTGACCAACTCTGAAATGAAAGGAGGTGCACAATCGTTCATCATCTGATGTATTGGTATCACCATGAAATGACAAATTTCATAGAACGAGTCCTTGGCATTTTCTTCCCAATGTTTAGAATGATATTCGTGAATTGGCTCTGGGTAAGTCGTATTCCAACTCCAATTCATCAAAGGGAAAGGATTTGAGAAGCATATAGCATCCATGACATATGCCGACATATAAAAGGCTACTGGTCAGCCTTCTAATCTTGCAGTCTGATATTCCATGACCTCCTTCGCCATGTTGTTGAATAAAATCTTATCCCAATTGAAGCTATAACCTTCAACTGCCTCGTGCAAAAGGGGTACCCATTTTGCAGGGAAATGGGTGGGACTTTTCTTACCAAAAAGTCTACATAACATCATCGCCACATAAATCATATACTTATTCAATGAGGCTATGGTGTAAATACCATGGCTATCAGCCCTGAATTTTCCCTTGTTTCTCCACCAATCCTTGATTAAGTCAGGATACATTTGGTCTGACTCAAAACATTCTTTTCTTTGAAAATTACTCACGAAATATTTATTATAAACATACTTGGTACTGGGAGATAATTTATACATTACTTGTAAATGTTCTGGTCTGAAAGAGCTGACGACAACCCCTCGACTGTCCAGAATGCTCCTTGTCTATACGTCAGTTTGTTCTAAGGCCCAATTGATCATGTCATTATAAGTCATAAGCCACAGTCATGTAGCTATTTTGTGGAGCTCAGACTCCGCTATATCTCGAAGCTTGTTGTCGGCATCATGAGGGAAATTTTTTAATTCATAATCTAGAGTCTTGAAAATCTGCCTCCAGGATTTTATGGAATCGATGGCATGCAGTGTTGTATAATATATAACTTCTCCATTTGGACTCGAGCTTTTTGCAATTTCTTCACTTTTCTTGGGTGCCTTCTTAGGTGCCATGATACCTGTGCTGGATTAGAGACCTGTTTACAGAGAAAGTGTGTATAAAACCAGGTAAATGTGACTTGTTGCAGATGCAGAGGATAAGTATGAAGTTCAAAATATAAGACTTTATTAACTTTTAATTTCGCGTTATAACGAGTGTATAGATGCAGACGATGAAAAATTAATTCCTTTCAATGGAAATATATGCCTGGAGATATGCTTTCATGTCGAAAAAAATTTCATTTATCCTTTATTAATGCTGTCGTATATCAGCGATTTCAAAACTGGAGTTTCAAAAATCACCACCTTCCTCAATTCCCGAAATGTGAAAGGTGGTTTAATTATCACTAATCCTGTTTTAAAAACAAATTAACCGTTATCTTAAACCTTGTTTAGGGAAAACATGATTTCGCATTTCGGAACTTCGAAGATCCTAGCATCCGGGGATAAGTCATAAGCAATCCCCAGATTTCGAAATTGCGATGAGATTAGTGAGGCGCTAAGACATGTATTAGGGCTTTAATTAATCCAGGTTAATAATTAATTATCATTTTAACTTTTTTGGAAAAGTGAGGATCAAGAGTTTGATGGTTGAGAGTTCGAAAGTGTTTCAGAAGAAGGAAAAACCTGAATTGTGAAAGATTAAGGGAATGATAATTATGTTTAGGAACTTAATTAATTATGGGTTTAAAGAGCGCTTTGTGGAAAGCGACAGAAAAGGCAACCTTTATTTCTTTCCCCTTTAAATTTTTTTAATAAGCTAAACATTTTCGGGATTTCGGCATCGGGAAGATAAGATGGTTGAAGATTATACTTAGAGAAAAACCGAATCTCGAAAAATTGAAAAGGAATGGAAAGATTTGATTTCCCCTTTTTAGACTAAGGGTGGCTCCACGACTTAGGAAAATATGAAGATTTAGTTTTGAAATATAGGAAAAAATTGAACTTCATGTCAACAGTTGTCATTCCAGAAATGATAACTATTCATATACCAATCATCACAATTGGCCTCAAAATCATACCAAGCATATACTTCTTGATTATATTCATCCCTAATACCCACCATAATATATCCCTCCTACATGCTAGCAAAGGACCCTTGAATATTGTGATAATTGTCCCTGATGTCTTGGACCATATTATAGATGGTTCTCGAGGGCTTCAAACTTCTATAGAACTTCCATGAGGACTTGAGAGAAAATATCCATTGGAAACACCACATATAAGAAACCAAAATAAATCTCTTAAAATTCTCTATCCAATGGCATAGATCTGGTAGCAATCTAAGCATTTTGTGAAAAAATTATGAGCTCTGCAGTCCTGACTCTGTCACGAGGAACCTATAAAATGGTTAATTTTAAATCAGTGATATACTCACTTTCAGAGCTCCAATTCAGATAATAATTGTTTTTTGAAATGGGACAATTTTGAAATAGGAACTGAAATATGTAATTTTTTGGAAAATTCAGTATCAAGTGCTACAAAAATCGGTAAAATCGTGTTGTTGTCCATGAAAAAACCCTAAAAATTACCAGATTTTAAAATGAGGATAACTTCACTTACCGAACTCTATTTTGGAGGATTTTTTTTTTAAATTGGTTGTTTTTCCTAGAGGAACTTAGATAGAAAATAAATTTTTCAAATTCCATAGTGAAATATACAAGAATTGTCTGGATTGTCATGGCCCTCTTTTTCTTCTTGAAAACAATCTACAAAATTAGAAAGAAAAAAAAAGTGTCCCCCCTCCCTGCCTTTTTTTGGTGGCCAAAGAAAGTTCTCTAATACCATTTGTTAAGTACCAAACATATGAATAATAGAAACATCACAAATATTCAGAGACAATATAGATAAACTCCAACTTTATTATTGATCCGAATTTATGTAGGAACGCAGCATAATACACAAATAACCATGAATACAAAGATGCAATGGAAATAACACTTCATTTCATTAATATCAAAGAACTGAAATTTGTTTACAAACATAATGGAAATGAACTAGTTGGGGTGCTGGTAGCTTATCTCTGAGAAGAGATGTGTGTTAGGGTCCTAACCCTCACATAGGTAGAACAATATATTTAGATGTAATAAAGGACAATATTAATAAGGCCTTGCAATAAAATAGAATAAGTCGGATGTAAGAAGACCTAATAGAAGCTTCTGCTTCTAGAAGGATATTTATCTAGATGCTTCTTTTGATAGACATATTTAGTATAAATAGGAGTTGAGGGTATGATAACCCTAGCTTGGATATTATTGTAAAAGAGATTTGCTCAATTGGAGGATGCCTCCTCGAAAAGGCCCGTGAACATTGCTTTTAGAATCAAAGTGTTATCTCTATTGTTATTCTTATATCATTTCAGTGCTATTATGGTGATTGTTCTGGTTATATTGTTGTTATTCTGCCATTTCTAGCATTTTATTTCTGTTCTGCATACTTTTTATATCTGGTATATTACAAGTGGTATAAGAGCACTTTCCTTGGCAGAAAGTGTGGGTTAATTTTTTTTCAGGGTAGAGATGTATTTCGTCATCTTTAAGCCACAAATATCTATCATTACGCACATAAACCCACGGTTGAGGGATTCATAAATGTAGGAAATACAAGTGGTACTTAAGCACACATTTGTTGGCCACCCTTGTAACCCCTGTTGGTACCCCTTCAAGTGGTAGCACATCAAACAACACTTGTGTATGGATTGATCTAGATTACCTGAAGCTATCTTTAGATAAACCGATCAACCGCCTGACTGCTATAGTGTCACCGAGAACAACACTCGAGAAGATACTCTCTAGTACCTGGGTAGTCAGGTAGTACAACTAAGGGTACGGTCTATCCTCCTTAGTTAGTGCCCTGAGATATTGGGCCGAGTACTACTATTGGACCCCACACATATATCAAAGAGCTATAGCATAGGGAAAACCCTTGTCTGTAGAACCCTT